>APFE030863636.1:35124-75278 GCA_000404065.3 Pinus taeda | reverse complement strand
GAATGTGCCTCCAAAGTTCGTCAAATGCTGCAGAATGTAAATGAAGAACAAGAAAAGGAGATACTCAATCTAAGGCAACAAGTGGAAGAAGGAAGAAAGTCAGAAGAAATTTTGAAAAAGCAATGTCTTGAAAAGGAAGAGCAACATCAAGTTGAGGTAAAGATCTTGAAAGGTAAATTAAAAGAAAAGGATAAACTATTACGATTTCAAGATAGTACTAAAGTCTTGGATGATATCCTTAGTAGTCAAAGGTCTTCTGCTATCAAGACTGGACTTGGTTTTCGTGAATCGGCTGAAGGTGAATCTAGTTCACAAGGTGAAGCAAGGAACTCTCAAGAAAAATCTAAAATGATCAACAAGGAAATGAGAAGTCAAATCCATCAGTAATCAAGGAAAGAAATTCCTCAAAGAAAATCTTTTACTCCTCCTATGAATAATGTTGAATGTTATGTATGTCATAATCTTGGACATGTTGCAGCTAGATGCAGAATAAAAAGGGTTCAAGACCATCATGCTCAAAGATCATCACATTCAAGGTACATTAACAGATATTGCTTTGCTTGCAATATGTATGGTCACAAAGCTGTTGATTGCTATAGAAGGAATATGAAACATGTAAGATGCTATGCATGTAACAAGTTTGGACATAGAGCAAAAGATTGCAGGAACAAAGTTCATGATAAGAAGAAATCATCAATATGCTTGAAGGTATGGAAAAAGAAGGAAGTTCAGTCAGAAAGATGTGGCACAGCACAGGATTCTCAGCACAACACAGTCATAACAGACTCAGGGGGAGCTGAAAGTGTGCAACTTCAGTGTCCTGAATCTCATACACAAGGTTCATAAAGGGAGTTCGCATATATACGCGAGCTAGACACTGCAAAGTCGCGTATATGTCAGTATGAGGAAAAGCAGTGGGGATAGGATCAGAAAAGGGGTCTGATATGATCTAGTCCATTATTTTCTCTATCAGTTAATAGTTACAGTCTGCTGAGGATGTGTGGAAATGTCTTGATACGTGTAAGAGGTTTAGAAGTGTTTTGATCCTAACTTGATGATGATGACTTGATTCTTATTTCTGATATATGCATGATTAGATCTAACAATAAACAGATGGCACAAGTTGAAGGGGAGCATATGCCTTTGATAATGCATTGTTGGCATTATGGATTCCTATAGTACTTGGAGACCTTATGAATGAGGATTGTTGATGTTGATGACAGTGCTGGATACACAAAGCTGGTAGTTGGAGACATGACGATGATGAGTTCTTATCTATATGTTGATTGATGTAGATATTCCCAAGAGATGATACATGGATGATCTCGTTGATAATATGGCTATACACATGATATAATGTAAATGATTTTATATGATGAGCTGATATCAATATGCAGTCATACCCTGTCATAGGAATTTTACAGGTTGCTGATCTGGAAGTAGTTATACGTGAGTCTTATGAGGAATATCCATGTATATACGCGTGTTCCTGTGGATACAGTCGCGTACATGTTGGTTTGAATAATTTCAGTGAGCCAGACTCGGGGTGAGATGAGTCTGATATGGGTCTAATAATACAGACCATCTGACAAAACTTCAGGGGGAGAATATTAACTTCTAATGATGCATTGTTGGCATTATATTAGAAGCTTTTGGTTCTAGTTCACAGCTGTTGTTGATTTTAGGAAGAATGAAGGCAGAGAAAGAATAGAAGGAAATCTTGATCTGAATGGTGATTAACAGATGTTGCTGCTATCAGTTGTTGGTGACTCTCATAAGTCTTGATACTTCGTCTCTATGTCATGTATCTCTTTTGTAGTATCTCTTTTATGGTGTCAAGGTCATGTAACGGCCTATGATGATTTCCCCACTATGCCTGGGATGATTGATGTGATGTAATTGGTTTTCATATGTAAATTTATGATGTATCCACACTTGGTTGGATGATCCCCACTGGGTTGGGTGATAGATGTATGTATTGAGTCTTTTGGTGATAGGAAGGTCTTGTATGATGATTGAGTCATGTTCTTCTTGAAGAACAGCTTTGTGCAGATCTTGCCTACAGTCAGGGGAGCATGAACAACACACTTCAGTAGTGCAAAGACTCAGCAGGTACTAAGGGGGAGCATGGACAGATTGGTACACCTTGGCATATACAAAGGGGGAGCTTATTCAAAAATTTCAGAAGGTACTCAAGGGGAGTATGGACAGCGGAATGTTTATCTTGGAAAGAGAATATATTGGTTTGCCCTTTGCCCTTGATGTCAAAGGGGGAGAGTGATTTGGTGTTGTTGCCATCAAGTCCAAAGGGGGAGATTGTTGGCATTATAATGCATGTGTTGTACTTGATGCCAACCCTCTCATAGAAGATCATCTCACTTACATATAACTAGATGAATCTACAAAAGAGATATCAGATGTGACTGAATGCATGGGATGCAGTACAACTCAAAGAAATCAGATGATAGTTCTAAGTGTGACAAGTTAGCTTTGCCATCAAGTCCAAAGGGGGAGATTGTTGGCATTATGAGACAAGTACTGTCCTTGATGGCAAACCTCACAGATGACAAATCAGAGTGCAGAAGGTCAGTAGCAAGGACTTGATGAACAAGACTACAAGAATGAAGAGAAAATACATATACGCAGGTTCATCATGACAGATCTGCGTATACATGCATGTTAGTCGTTACAATGTCATGTATGCATATGCACGCACATTCATGCAAGGAAAAGCGCGTATATGTTGCTAAACTTACCTTTGGTCCGTGGTGGTTAGTCCTTGGAATTTGAACCTATGGTTTTTGGACCATGGTATCTCGACAGACGTGTTGATCCCTTGTATTGAGTTGATGGTATTGGTTTGTTATGGTTTTGGACCATGGTATTGTAAAAGGATTAAGACTATAAAAGGAGAAGAAGATCATTAGGCAAAGGCATTGAGAAAGACTTGAATATCTGATGAAGGATGAGATCCAGTATGCAGGTTATGGGTTGCTTGATCTAAGCTAAGGAGGGATCTCACAAGTTGATGGAGAAAAAGATCTAAGGATAGATCGGGATCAAATGGTTTGAAATGAACTATCTCTATATGATTGATTATGTTTATTCTAGATCTGTATACTGACGCAAGTAATGTTCTGAATTGGGTATAACTTAAGGTTGAAATCGCTGCAAGTCATGATTGAATATTTATAGATCTATACACGGGTTGGCTTTGGTAAAAGCGCGTATGTACGTGGGTTCGGTTTGTCCAAGTAGCGTATGCACTTTAATGCATGATTTTGATGATACAGTTGGTTCTGAATAGTGTTGCAGAGTTCAGGGTTCTGCTCTGCGTCCTGGTGACTGTTTTATTGACAGGGTTTCAGTATTGGGTATTGATGTTGCTAAGTGTTTGTGAGCTTCAATGATATTGATGGGTCCAGTATGAAAATTTGATGAAACGTGGCCTTCAGATTTAGAGTTGTGCTTCTATGTATCCAGTCTGAAAATTGATGAAACGTGGTACCTGGAGGAGAGAAGATTGTAGGTAGGCACCTACGTACTAGTATCTTGGTTAGCACAAGAACTATGGGGGTTGTAGCTCTCTTCCAGGAGAAGCTGGAGAACGAGAGAGGTTGTAGCCCTCTGCAGGTTGCAGCCTGTGTACTGGTAAAGGACTGCACCAGTACATTGTAAAAGAAGTTTCTTATTAAAGGAAGATAGAAACAAATTGCAGCAGGTGGTTTTCACCCACATTGGGTTTCCACCTTATATCGTGGTGTTCATATGTGCTTCTTGTGTGTGATGATATGTTCTGTTTATTGCTTCTATTTACTGTTCATATGGTCAATGAAGTTCTGATGCATTATCTAAAGATCAACATGTAATGGATTATCGGACTTATAAATAATCTGGATATACGCTAGTTTCTTTAGACACAGTCTCGTATACACGTGGATATCCTTAGCTGAAGTAGCGTATATGAATCTGAGTAAGAAATTGAAAAAGTTTTTACTGATCTGATAATACTGATTCACCCCCCCTCTCAGTATTATTTCCAACAATTGGTATCAGAGCAGGTCCTTTGGTAGAAGCTTGATCACTTGAAGGAGATCCGTGGAACAATGGGAAAGAAGCTTAAGAAGAAAGCACCGAGGAAGAAGAAGACATCTCAGAAGAACTATGATATTGGGAGAATTGATTGGGGATTAGGCATAAGAAGCTCTTCAGATTCAGATGAAGATGAAGATGAACTATCAGGTATGAATGTGCTATCCTCTGATGTTCCATCTATCTTTCCATTTGGAAGAGAAGATAGTGATACTGAAACAACTGAACTTGCTCTTATGGGTGAACAAGAGAGATATCAAATAGAGGCAGAATTTAAAAGGCTTTCAGAAATAATCAAAGATCAACAAGATCTTTTGAACAAAAGGGAATGTGAAACAACTGAACTTGCTCTTATGGGTGAACAAGAGAGATATCAAATAGAAGCAGAATTTAAAAGGCTTTCAGACACAATAAAAGATCAACAAGATCTATTGAACAAAAGGGAATGCGACTTCAAAGAAGAAACTACCAAACTGAAATCCAATCTAGAGTTATTCAAGGCCAAATATCTAAAGTTGCTAAAAGACCAACAAGAGGAAGAAAGCAAGATAAGGAAGTTTTTCAGGGACAAAAATCAAAAGTTGCATGATGAAGTCACATCTCTAAGAAAAGAAGTCAATGAAAAGAACACAACAATCAAGAATCTCAGAGATAGATCCAGGGATTATGAAAGTCTTGAAGCTACGACCCTCTCGCTAAAGGAAGAACTTGAAGAAACCAAGAAGCAGAATAAAGATCAACTCCAAACTATTGAAAAACAGGAATCACAGCTAGAATGTGCCTCCAGAGCTCGTCAAATGCTACAGAATGTAAATGAAGAACAAGAAAAGAAGATACTCAATCTAAGGCAAAAAGTGGAAGAAGGAAGAAAGTCAGAAGAAATTTTGAAGAAGCAATGTCTTGAAAAGGAAGAGCAACATCAAGTTGAGGTAAAGATCTTGAAAGGTAAATTAGAAGAAACGGATAAACTATTACGATTTCAAGATAGTACTAAAGTCTTGGATGATATCCTTAGTAGTCAAAGGTCTCCTGCTATCAAGACTGGACTTGGTTTTCGTGAATCGGCTGAAGGTGAATCTAGTTCACAAGGTGAAGAAAGGAACTCTCAGGAAAAATCTAAAATGATCAACAAGGAAATGAGAAGTCAAATCCATCAGCAATCAAGGAAAGAAATTCCTCAAAGAAAATCTTTTACTCCTCCTATGAATAATGTTGAATGTTATATATGTCATAATCTTGGACATGTTGCAGCTAGCTGCAGAAGAAAAAGGGTTCGAGACCATCATGCTCAAAGATCATCACATTCAAGGTACTTTAACGGATATTGTTTCGCTTGCAATATGTATGGTCACAAAGCTGCTGATTGCTATAGAAGGAATATGGAACATGTAAAATGCTATGCATGTAACAAGTTTGGACATAGAGAAAAATATTGCAGGAACAAAGTTCATGATAAGAAGAAATCATCAATATGCTTGAAGGTATGGAAGAAGAAGGAAGTTCAGTCAGAAAGATGTGGCACAGCACAGGATTCTCAGCACAACACAGTCATAGCAGACTCAGGGGGAGCTGAAAGTGTACAACTTCAGTGTCCTGAATCTCATACGCAAGTTTCATAAAATGAATTCGCGTATATACGCGAGTTAGACACTGCAAAGTCGCATATATGTCAGTATGAAGAAAAGCAGTGGGGATAGGCTCAGAAAAAGGGTCTGATATGTTCCAGTCCATTATTTTCTCTATCGGTTAATAGTTACAGTCTGCTGAGGATGTGTGGAAATGTCTTGATACGTGTAAGAGGTTTAGAAGTGTTTTGATCCTAACTTGATGATGATGTCTTGATGCTTATTTCTTATATATGCATGATCAGATCTAACAGTAAATAGATGGCACAGGTTGAGGGGGAGCATATGCCTTTGATAATGCATTGTTGGCATTATGATGATGATGCTTACATGGCCAATTAATGTATCTTGCTATGATATGGTTATGAGTGGTTCATGATAAATCTCATATGATTCTTGGGGTTACATAATTGATGATCAGATCATATTTGTGGATTGATGGTATATATATATATGATGCTTACATGGTGATTTTCATAAGGATAAGGAGGAGTACAAAGCTTGTATACACAATGTCATTACTTGATGCTGAGTCTCTCATGAAGATCATATAATACAGTTATGATGCAGGATTCCTATGGTACTTGGTGATCATGTGTATGAGGATTATTGATATTGATGATATAAAGAAGCCTTGACAAGTGAACTTGTGCTCAAGATACATAGTGCTGGATACATGCATGACTACTCAAAGTTGCATTGTTGGAGACATGAGATTGATATATGATGATAGGTTGATTCTCACATATGTTGATTGTTGATTACCAGATAAGGGTCTTTCCCATGTAATGCAGATCTTGATGATGATGACTATGGTGTTTTTCACATATATGAATAATGATGCAGACATACCTTGGTACAGGACATTTACAGGTTACTGATCTTGAAATAGATGTACGCAAGTTTAATAAAGAGTATCCGCGTACATACGCTGGTCTATGGAGAAAAAGTCGTGTCTATGAAGGCTTGATGGATATCAGAAGGAGCAGGATCTGGTTGAAGATATTCTGAAGTGGATCTGACAAGAACCATCCAGCACAGGTTCAAGGGGAGCAAATAACTTCTAATAATGCATTGTTGGCGTTACCTTAGAAGCTCTTGGTTCGTGTACACAAGCTCTTTTGGTTAGAACAGGTGCAGAAGGAGAACAGAAGGAGATCATGGTTGCTGATCTGAAAAGTGTTTGACAGATGTTGCTGCTATCAGTTATTGGTGACTTTCATAAGTCTTGCTCTAGATATTTTGTCTCTATGTCATGTATCTCTTTTATGGTGTCAAGGTCATGTAACGGCCTATTTTGGTTTCCCCACTATGCTTGGGATGAAGATGTAATGTCCTTGGTTGTTATATGTAATTTTCTGATGTATCCCCACTTGGTTGGGTGGATGGGCCCCACGTGGTTGGGTGATGGATGTATGTATTGAGTCTTTTGATGATAGGAAGGTCTTTTATGATGTATATGTCATGGTTCTTCTTAAAGAACATCTTTTGCAGATCTTGCCTACAGTCAGGGGGAGCATGGTCAGCACAGCAGGGCAAAGATTTCAGCATGTACATTCAAGGGGATCACAACCCTTTTCCCTTGATGACAAAGGGGGAGAATGACTTTGAGGATCTTGGGGTTGCCATCAAGTCCAAAGGGGGAGATTGTTGGCATTTGGCACTGATTTAGAGCTATGGCACAGGTGTTGTCCTTGATGGCAACTCTCTTTGGTAACAGATCTCAGTTCAGGCTTTCAGAATGAAGGAAAAGACATATACACAAGTTCATTTAGACGAAGACGCGTATACACGCGGGTTCGACATTACAAAAGCGCATATATGTTGGAGACCTTACTTTTGGACCATGGTAGTTAGTCCTTGGTATTTGAACCTATCGTTTTGGACCATGGTGTCTCGTCAGATGTGTTGATCCCAGGTATTGGATCCATGGTATTGATTTATTATGGTTTTGGACCGTGGTATTGTGAAAGGCATAAGACTATAAAAGAGGAAGGAGATCATTTGGCAAATGATCATCTGAATTATTGAATATCTAATAATGTGCTAGATCTGAAATATTGGTGATTAAGGTTATGGTGCAGATCTGGATCTGAATGAAGGAGGAACCCTAGCGCAAAGAGAAGGATAAGTTCTATTGATGGGTCATAATCTTTAAGCTTGAACGATAGTATCTTTGTATGATTTTGATCTGTTATATGTGGTGCTTGCTTGATCTATAAATCTAATAATCTGGGTTAATTAGTGTTTGAATATCTGAAAGAGCGAATTATCCTTTATAGATCTCTATGTAGGTTCAGTGAAGCGAAGACGCATATACACGCTGGTACAGTGAATGAAAACAGTGTATAAGGAGGTTTCTCCAAACAAAGAAGCGTATGCATGCAGGTTTCAGGTTATTAAAGTAGCGTATATCTTTTGAGTTGTGATGTAACTGCTTCTGTTTATTACTGCAGTGTTCTGGGTTCATAATTTGGTGTGTAGTTACTGTTACTGTGATTTGGGTACAGCTGTCAGAGAAGTGTCTACTTGATTCAATGCTAATTGGTGAAAAGGAGACTGTTTGATGCAAAAAATTTTGATGATTGATTGATGATCATGGACCCAGTCTGAAAATTTATGAAACGTGGTCCCTGGAAGAAAGAGAAGGTTGTAGCCTTCAGTAGGCCAGCACCTCCGTACTAGTATCTTGGCTAGTGCAAGAGAAAAGGGGGTTGTAGCTCCCTTCCAGGAGAAGCTGGAAAATGAGAGAGGGTTGTAGCTCTCTACAGGTTGTAGCCTACATACTGGTAAAGGACTGCACCAGTACATTGTAAAAAGAAGTTTCTAATTAAAAGAAGATAGAGACGAATTACAGCAGGAGGTTTTCACCCACATTGGGTTTCCACCTTATATCTTTTGTTTTACTGTTTCTAGTTTCTGGTTATTTTATTCTGATACTCAGATTACTAATCAATATCTGTAAGATAAAGTAAATTATAATTTTGCATTGTATACGCGGGTTTCCTTCTACATAGTTGCGTATATACGCGGTTTTAATTAACAGAAGTAGTGTATATCATCTGGATTTGAAAAAGGGAATATTTGACTTGATAATACTGATTCACCCCCCCTTTCAGTATTATTTCAACAGTCTATACCTGACCTAGATCAACAGGTCGAGGTAACAGTTGACCCAATTTCACCTTTAGTAAATCATACCTTTCTCGAAGGGCGTGAACATGATACCTCTCAAGTTCTTTTTGTTTCTTTAGATTCTAATGAGCTTGGGGGCAATCCACCTATTCCATCAAGATAGGAGGAAAATCCTCCATTCTCATAACTTAAGGGGTTAATCCTCTCGTTTCTTCGGTACCCCCTCCAAGTAGTCTAATCGCTTCCTTTGATTGGAATCGACTGGCAGGATTCCGCCTTCCTTCTTATGTGCCTTTCCAAATCATAGTAAAATTTTGTAATATGATTGTATTGGGCACTATTATAGATTAAGGTGCATCTGTGAGTATCCTTTCCTCAACTGCTTAGCAAGCGCTCGGTTCACCGCCACTTGTGCCAGTTACACAGAATCTGTTGGCTATTAACAGAGGAATGTGTCAACCATTAGGGATCCTCCCTCAGTTACCCATTACTTTGGGAGGAAAATCCATTTATCTGAATGTGATGGTAGTCCTAGGACCTTTAGATTACAATTTACTCCTTGGGCGCAACTATGTTTATGACATGGGAGCTATTTTTTCAACACTCTTTTGAGTGATTTGTTTCCCGCATGAAGGCAGAGTTGTCACCGTTGACCAGCTTTCGTTTCCCAATCCAAATATGGCTCCTAGTCAACCATCTTCCTTAAATGGCCCTTTTGTACCAATGGTATCATCCCTGCCATGGGTTAATTATGTGGCAACCTGTTCCATACCTACATCAACTGACGATCAATTCAGTGATGTTGTACAACATGTACTGGGGGCATTTGAACTAGATCTCTCCTTCATGACCTCTTATGAGTTGTGATTAGACCATCGAGGATAGTTCATTGTCTTGTGTCAACCTTGTTAAAAAATGAACTAAGGGTCCGAGGATAGTTCGTTGCCTTGTGTCAGCCTTGTTAAAAGATGAAAAAAAGGGTTCATCGATAGTTCTTGGTCTTGTGTCAACCTCATTAAAAAATGAAACAAGGAGTATGAGGATGTTTCTTTTACTGTGTCAATCTCGGTAAAAGATGAAACAGGTCCCATAAGGAGAATTCCTTGTCTTATGTCAACCTCATTAAAAAATGAAACCAAGGAAATGAAGATAGTTCTTTTAGTGTGTTAACCACATTAAAAAATGAAATAGGTCCATGAGGATAGTTCCTGGTCTTGTGTCAACCTCGTTAAAAAATGAAACAAGGAATCTAAGAAGAGTTCCTTGTCTTCTGTCAAGCTCATCAAAAAATGAAACAAGGTCCCCTGGAGCAAAGTTCCAAGTCGAGTCTTTGAGTAGATCTCATAAAATTCCAGTTGAGTATTTCACTTGATCTCGTAAAAGAAACTTCATTCCACCCACCTGATAGCCATGATTAGTCTACTTAGGTGAATATGATGAAGCTTTGGGGGCATGCACCTAGTGGTAAAGATAAGTTTTCCTGTAGGTTATGTGAAGGGAATCACCCCATTCACCTTTGGCCCTATCTGCACAAAGCCAAAAAGGTGTTGGATAACCATCCTACTTCACCGCAGTGACTTCCATCTAGTTATAGGAGACTCGCCCTTTCATCATGTTGGGGGCATGTAAACCAATTCAAGAATAGATTTCATTTTAAGCTTGTGTAAAAATGAAACTGAATCCAAGCATAGTTTTTCATTTCAAGCTTGTGTAAACATGAAACCGAATCCAAGCATAGTTCCCTATGGTTCAAGCTTGTGTAAAAATGAACCCATTTCTATTTTAACCCTTGCGATCGCCATTGTACCAGCCTTCTTGTCAGATTTGCCTTGGTTGTTTTCATCCCATCACCACCATCCCTTTGGCCGATCATACGCTTTCACTTGGTTGTTTTACCCTTTTTGAGGGACAGTTGTAATGAGTGGCCTTATTAGCCAGCCTCTTCACATAAATCAACATATTTTGAGAAGTTCCAACATCACTGGAACCAGTTTCTACCCTAGACACCACTCATTCCTCAAAATGGAGTCCTCTTTAAGCTCTTTTTAGACTCTCTAAACATGAAAAGATTGTCGAGCGCTTGTCCTTTTCAGCGTGTTAACGGATTGGAAACGATATTTCTCTTGTATTATTTTACACTTTTTTGGACTTGAGAGATTATTTTACGAAAACGAAATTGTGGAGTTTCCTTTTAGTCCCTTTTTAGACTCTCTAAATGTGAAAAGGACCGAGTTATCTTTGTCGTTAAACTTGTTAAAAACATTAAATAGCGACAAACTTGTCCATCTAGACAAGACTGAGTTTTAACTTCACTAGACTCGTTAAAACATCAAATAGTGATGGATTCACCTGAAGGGTGAAATTATACAACAAGAATATGTTATCCTCCTCAAGATTCATAAAAAAAGAAAGAGGTACTTGTCAGAAATGACTGGGGAAAATGGGAAAAAGTTGGGAACACTGTATGGTAGCAGGTTACTCTTCAACATGACACTTTCACCTCATCACCGTGACTATGTGGGTTGGGTCATTCAGCTTGATGGTTATCACACCATTGATATATCATACCATCCATCACTTTGTTTTGGGTCAATGCTACCAATTCCCTTCAGTGTCACTAATATGTTCAAGAGAAGTCATTCAGTCAAAAAATTCATCCTTACAATACTGTAAACCTTCATTATCATGCCCGCCATTCCTAAACCTTCTGTCGTTAATCGATGTTTCATCTCCAAAATCGTTTACCTCGTTTCTTGTCATTGATGTGGGATACATCAAGGCCCTCCTGCAATGAGTCGCTTCTTGTCAACATCAGCACATCATCCAAGAAGTTCACTTAGAAACACCCCTTCAGTACCTTGAAGCTTGCATACATCAATGGCAGGTTTCTCGCTTCTTGCGATAGGTTGACATCATGGGCCTTTGACCGAAAGACTTCGCTTGGTGTTTGACATCAAATCATTTATTCACACCATGTGAAATGTACTGTAGTACCTTGAGGGTCATTATCATTATCAGTGATTCCTCTCACGTCTGTTAATGGCTTACATCATTGGCTGGTAATCAGACGATGTCTCTCCATGTTAGACTTCAGATCCTCTATTCACATGGTTAGACTTGTACTTGAGTGAAGATTGAACGAGATTGAAGACCCCGGATCTAGTCTCATCCATCCCAGCTGCGATATATTTTCAGGAGTACTATATCAAATGTACAAATGGCCTTACATTCATGGTCATCCATTCATGAGTCTATATCTATAGATGACTATATTTGTACATGTAATGAAAATTTATAAGTTGAGCATGGGTATGCCTTCCCTCAGCTGATTCGTGGGAAAAATTCAAAGTATCATGATGTATGTATTGTAACTGATGCAGGTCTCCTTTCGTTTCCAAACCTTCTCTCCAAGTGGTAAAGCATCTCACTTGACATGTTTATTTTCGACTTTAAGCTTTAGGGGGCAACTGTTACAGGTCAATTTGGGAACATCAATCCTGACTTCCAAATCCGTATTATTAGGGTCCATCAAGCCCTAATTTAGTTGTTTTCATTCCCTATTGAGGTCAACCTACATCATGCTTGCTTCCCAAGAGTTTCCATGTCACCATTCATCCAAAAAATGCCCCTAGAGAGATCAACGCAGGTGGCCCTTTATCAGGTTGCATTGCAATGCAAGAATGCACTGTCTAGGTGCACTACAATGCAGTTGCCCTTTGTTTCACCTGCATTGAGTGAGATTCATCAAAATTTTGAAATGAATCCATTGGATTCCTCATCCAATGGATGCTTCTGGAAGTTTCTAGATGGATTGAGCTCACTTTTGGATGAGGAAGAGGATGAAAGAACCTTAATCCATTATCTGTTCCTCCATGGAACCACTTCCCAAATTTGGAAAAGAATTCATCAAGGCCATTAATGGCTTAACCTCCTCCATTCAGCTATAAATTGACCAAGAATTGAAAGGCTGGTCTAGGTTGGAATTTCTGGAGCTAAGGAAATGTTGTTTGAATGAGATTAGTAAGAGTACTATAATGATGTCAAATTGTTGCTTCATGAGGAGAGAACGGTTTGAAGCTGGAAGGATGATACTAAATTGAGCATGAACCTTCCTAGATTGTAGTCTTTCCTTCCATTAATAAAGAATTCTAAGCTTTTTCCATTCATGTGTTTATGTGATGTATATCGTATTCTAGATTCTATGATATGTTTACTTAACAGATCATTATTGTATGCTTTGATGGGTTTCTGTCTTGGCTTGTGTGAAGGTACTTTCCAAGTGAGTTAAGTACAGAAAGGAGTGGCGAGATCATTCAAAGGAGAGAGGGATAGAGCAAAAGTTATAGGTTGGTTCCCTTTTCTTCCTTCTCTTATCTGTTAATTATAGGAAAAGCAGTGAATTACTTTTTCTGTTGTTTTTAGACTAGCTACTAGGTTTAGAGGGTTAGGCGTTTGTAGAAGCACTAAATTAGCCCAATGGAGCAAGTGGCCAAATGGATCGGGTGACCAACATTTAAGACAGAATTTATGGGTACGATCCTTGGAAATCTGCCTCCAATTCTGCATTAGTGAACCAAATGTGGGGGGAATGGTCGGATTTGAATTCAAAATGGCCTATAAATTATAGGTGGAGGTCGAACAAAAAACACTTGGCATTTTGAATGAGTTGGTGAGTTCTCAGACGTGCATGACCAACACATTCTTTGAAGAATTGCTTGACTGCCCAGTGTTTGATCGGTTCCCAAAGTCCAAATGCAATTTCATTTGTGATTTTATCCCAGGATCCGAAGACATGGACGTCGAAGCAGTGGAAACCAAGTGAGCCATGCCGGAGGTTGTTATGGAGGTAGAGGGAGTTGCTCCAAAGGTTGCAGAGGTACTAGCTAAAGTCCCCAAGTCACCATGAACACCTAGACTGAAGCCTACCCAGACCAAGGAGAGTGCGAAGGATAAGAAGGGCAAGCAGGTTGTGATACTGGTGTGCGTGTCACCTAAAAGAAACCTACCAAAGGACAAGCCCAACGCACATGAAAAGGGAAAAACCATTAAATTGGAGCCACAGGAAGAAGAAATTGAGGACATCCCAATGGATGATGAGGATTTGGGGGTGGAAGTGGAGGAAGTTGAAGTCAACAGTTCTGACCCTATCACTAAGTTTCCCGAGTACGTCCCTCCACGCAAAAGCAAGACCAAAGTGCCAAAGGACATCGACGAGAGTAAGGTTTCCTTGCACATACCTCTACTGTCAGACAAGATTGTCTTTGAAGGACCATGTTCAGGGTAGGTTCCTCTGTTGAAACTAAAATATTGGTACTTAGCTGACTAGGAGAATTTCCTGCACTTGGCGACATAACAACTAATGCACCACGTTGTTCACACAACCACTGAGATGACTACATTGGAACCATGAAAGTGGCTCAGGGGTGTAGAAAAAGCAGGTCTGCTCAACCTGCTATCAGTGTCGTACTACAATTGCACACCAATTATAGTATTGGTCATTAAGTAGATTATATTCTTGGTGCACGATGGGTGTCTGTGGCTAGAGGAGCCGATACCCATCACTGACATGTTTATCCATAGGATCACATGGCTGCCCTACATAGGGGAGAATTTGGCCATGATTTTGGTAGAAAAGGTGGTAAGCAGGCCCTTGCGGAGGCCATGAAGGAGTAATTCAAGCTTGTAAAGAAGTCGCGAGGCTATGCCATCTCGAGTATCTATGACCCTGTGGTCAAGGTGGCCACCTAGATCTTTCCAGGAAAAGTTATGAGGAAGTGTTGCATAGATGAAGTGTAGCAACAGTCATTGCTCTAGTGTCCTAATGCGTCGAAGGAGTCCAGTTTAATTAATCACAATATCTCTGTGGTGAGTTCCTTGCAAACTTCTGCGAGGGATAGGAGCTCAACAAGACCTTTCACTATGCGTGGCTCTTACTGTCCATTGTGCTCGTAGCCTGGGAGATGTTGGAAGATAGTCAATTCCCCTCAGTCATGCCAGACCTCCCAGAAGCAGTGAAGCATGCTTTGTTTTTGGTGATCAAGGATGCTCAATGCATTAAGGATAGCAAGATCTTCTGGATCTTGATGGAAATGAACATACACATGGCTATTAATCACAAACCGCGATTGTCACCTACTTTGTTTTCCAAACTGCAGCAGCATGTGGAGTTTAAGGCAGAATTTCAATGCATATCATTCAGGTCATGGAAGGACCCTGAGTGGAAGTGGCATGACTTGCCTTACTTGGAAACAGATGATGCGATTGATGTAGTTCTTGATCGCTGGCTAGAAGTGTGGCGCACTGCCTCAAACTTGGCGGTGGGGTCGAGCAAGCTCACCGCGCAGTGCAAAAAGGAGGAGGCCAAGGTCAAGATGGTGCAGTTGGCTGAGAAGAGGAAGAAGGAGGTCATTGCCAAGGCCCAGGAAGAGCATGATGCCGCCCAGCAGGCATAAAAGTAGACAAGAGAAACAAAGCATGGCTCTGACAAATGTGTGAGGTCACCTTCGCTCGAAACAGAGGAAGAAATTAACGAGAAAATAGAGCAGCATGGAGCGGACCCAGAGACAGTGTTGTACCACATCAAACATCTAAGAGAACAAGAAAAGTGGGACTGCGAAAGAAATCCAAGGCCAATAAGACATCGCTAGACATAATCACCCTCACAGAGGAAGATTTGAATGACATTGGAGACACCATGTGGGATGTCACCACGGAGATACTGTAGCAGTTCAAGCAGTAGCAACAAAAACTATTGGGGGCCATCTAGATGGGTCTGTATGAGCTGTAGATCCACGCATCACAAGCTGGCACAGTGTCCACCAGCCTCACTATTGGTACTTCAGAAGCTGCCGAGACACTGCATGAGAAGGACTCCTAAGTGATAGTACTGTCGGAAGGAGCACTGAGCACAGAAAATGAAGTTGATAGGCCTTCTGTTAGCACCCTCAAGGGAGTTGGGTTGAATTTGGTAGTGCTCCTTGGCAAGGTGCTCCACCTAGTGCAAGATGGAGTGATTGCTGAGCTAAGGGCCCACGAACAGTGCACTATGCAGGAGATGAGTGATCAACAGATAAATAATGTACAAATGGCCCTACAATGAGACTCTACCATCACCGTTGTGACCGAGGTAACTGATTCAAACAAGCACATAGTTTAGGTCATGGAGGAGGCATGTCGAATGGTCCCGGATTTGGCCATTCCCGAGGTAGAACCGGTCGAGGTGCGTATTCGCAAGCTTGCTATAGGGGTGAATGACGCTCGCACATAGTTGGATAAGTTTTAGCTGGTACTAAACCTACAAATTGTAGATTTACAATTGAAGGCCCAACCTTCAACTCCGTTGGAAGTAAAGGAGCAGCACACAACCGTTGTTACAGTGATGATAGTAGCGGTAGGCAGTGCAGTAGTAGACTACACAACACTTTTTGAACAGTCGTTCGAGGTCCTAATGAGCCTGCAGGAGGATCCTAATGTAAATTAGGTAAGTCGACCTCTTGGTGGTGAGGCATGAGGTCGGTGTCCTGTTCCAACTCTTGTTGCTCCATGTCCACATCCAAGTGTTGGAGTGCATGTTCTATCTTATGAGCGAAGCCTTGCTCCTATGATGGTTCACCCTGTCTGCCTGATGCTAGTTGTTTTGATGAATCCACTACCTATACAGGCATTGTTTCATTTGTTTGCACATGTTGCACCCCCCACTGTACCAACTGTTGCTACACTTCCCTCTCCTGTTTCTACAACTCTTGTTCCTTCCAGAGTTTCTCCCTTAGCTCATGCAACTCCTTCTCTACTTCTTCCATTGTTCTCTTATCCCTCTGCCTCTATGCAATTTGCATGTCACGCTGGTGCTTCTTTGCCTTTATAGACATAGATGATTTCTCTACTAATGCGTCTGCTTGGAACTTGCAGCTTTGCTCCTTGTTCATGTCACTGAAAATCTTCTTTTTGCCCTTGTCGCACACTAGTATGCTTTCCTCTATTGCTACTGATGGTGTTGGTGCTCATCCTCTCCATGATGTCACTTGATGTTTCTTAACTAACCACTCCACAAAGAAGTCAATTTGTTCATTGGGTTTGGAGAAACTATAGCAATATCTCCATGGGTCCTCCATGGCTGAATCAAATGCCATGTGGATCCAGTTGAACTGTACTCTCATGCAGTGATTCTTCACAATGAAATGTGGGTCATATGGATTGTAAGTTCGTAGATCGAATGGATAATTCTTCATCTGTTATGCTTTGACATCCTCTTTCTTGATACTCTGGATCTCATATAACTTAATCCGCAATGGAAGAATGGGCCAAGGTGCCTTCTTCTACCTTTACAATCTAGCTGTCAATGTTGTTGAGATTTGATATGCTACTTCCTACATGACAAGTATGTCCAAGGTGAAATTCAGTAGAACATACAAAGGCTTCTCCCTGCTAAGCATTCATATGAAGGTGCCAGACACAATCAACAATGTCTATTGGTGCCTCCATTGCTTCCTTCGACATGCAGGGTGGATCTTGTTCAAATATCATCCTGTAAACTGGGGTGAAAAAATGATGATATAGCCATGTGATTACTCCTCTAAAGCTGCATTTAGATAACAACTTGAAATATGTGTTCATAGTAGTCTCTGCTGGTGACCATGCCCACTGCAAGCATGGGAACTCCTGTCAGGAACAGATTGCATCTAAGATGTAGGCGAACATGTAAATCTCTGCATGCATAACTCTAGGTGATTGTCGAGACTTTTTTACTTGTTCCTTTAGCATATGAGCCAACATGATGGGCGAGTTACATGGTTTTCCTTCTCTGGAAAGTTGGTCCAACGCGATCACCAAAATCTATGGGTATATTTCCATTATTTCTTAGCCATATAGTCGACATGAAAATATGACCAAGTATTGATACACCTTCCACAATATCTTTGTGTTGTAGATCTGGTTGGGTGTTAACCTGAATCGAGCTGGTTCCTTTACCCAGTTCTTCGGAATGTCTTTGGAGTTAGCATTGTTGTTGGGTAAGCTGAAAGGAGTCTTCATGATAGTCACGGGCTCTAACATCTGATACAACACATCATAATCTCATGCCCAAAAGGTTGCAAGCTTCATCCCACTGACACTACTCAACATCACTGTCTCAGGATCAATGTGACAGATGATCTAGTGTATCATGTTTGCGCATGGGAATGCAGGATATCTGCATGTAATACGGTACAAGACGGACTTGTGAATCCACTTCCCACATGACTACAGCTAACAATGCATATTTTTAACTCAGTTAAATAGAGGTGTGTTAGATTGAATTATTACATCATTCAGTGTTAGTGTGCAATAGATCATTCAGTTTTAGTGTGCAATTTATAAATGGTTTCTATTTTCAACAGTTGTTTCAGTTTGAATTCTATTTGAAGTATGTAGTTTGGTTTGCTAGAAGTGAAATAATTTGCAGTAGATGGGAAGATGAACAACTGTTGACTATTGACTCCACTAGAAAAATGGATTAAGTAGTGTTGTACTTACTTTTACTTGCAACAGCTGATAATTTGATTTTAGTTGGTATTTTACAGGTTTCAGGCCACAGAATGTAGATTTTAGTTTGTTGGTTACAAGATTTTATCACAGGTCGTAGACAATTAATTTTGATAATGATCCCATGCCCACAGAATCAAAGACGTTTGTCTACTATTTCTCTGCATCCCACAGGTTGAGGAAGTCCCTAGTTGGAGTCTGATGTTGTAACTTTTTCTAACACCAAGAAAAGTTACAAAAAAAATTAGACTTTCTTCCTAGCCAGAGTCCTCAATACATAAGGATTTTGCACTAAATGGTTTAGTACAAGACGCTCTATTATATATTTCTTCTAAAAATATAATTTTAATTTTATTAAAATATATATCTATATCTATATCTATATCTATATCTATTATATATATATATATATATATATATATATATATATATATATATATATATTAAAGTTATTATTATTTCTTTTAAAATTATTATTAAAAATTCTCGGGCCAAACCCAATTTCCAAATCCATGTTATATATGTTAGAAAACAAAAATAACTCACAAGTCAAATTAAAAAGTAAATTCAAACCTATGTCGCTACCCTCCATTTCGCACATTAAAATACCATTATATAGATTACCTCAAGATGTGTGAAGTAGGGGTGGATGCCTATACGACTTTTAACCTATCCCCTGCCCCTCTTCAATTTTTTTTACTCTTACCTCTTTTTACAGTTGTCTTAACCTCATGCATTGTGGAAATCCACCTACCTAAACCATTTATCATCTACTACCCCCTTGAAGACCATTGTAAAACCATTTTTTTACATTGGTTCGAATTTATATATGCCACATGAGAATCTTTAATAGGTATGCAAGCAAGCTGAAAAGTTATAAAGTGTGTATCGAGAGAAATAATGGAGGGAGCATATTTATAATTGTATTTTTTTGGAAGGAGCTCACAGGTGAAAGCTTGAGGTAAGAAGAGGCTAGGTCAACTATTGAAAAATACTTTCGTGGAGGTAAAATGAAAATACACGTTCCATAAGTACATTTCAATACAAATCACAAAGTTTCCAATGTTATAAAGAAATATTTCCTCCCCGTGGAATGATTTTACAGACGTGAAAATGAAATTTTACAGAGCAGACAATTCAATGTTTTTAATTATGGATATAACGAATAAAATAATTATAAAGAGGAAAAACGTACGTGAAGAGAAAATTTCGATAATTTCCTATCTAAATTTTTTATAGAAGTAAAAATGGGGGAGATGAGAAGATATTTTCATAATTTACCAAATATGGTTGGAGACATGGTTTTCAAAACCATGGGTGGAAAAATAGTAGATGATTTCAAGAGCAAAATGAGAATTATTTATGAAGTTCCATTCATTCATAATTGTATCAAAATTAGCCAAACATAAATATGAAAACAATGGATGGTTTTGAGTAAATGTTTGTAAATTTAATTTATGAAATTCATAAACAAATAAATTCTACAATGGATAAGTATTACAAGACTGGTTTTCAAAACCATGGATGGGTTAACAGAGTAATATTTTAGGATTTTATTTATGAAATTGATGAAGAAAGGAACAATTTTACCTGTCAAAATAAGACATGGATTACAAACAATGAATGGATTTACGGGATATTATGATTGGAGGAAATATTTTGAGTTTTTATTTATGGAATTCATGGAAATATGGAGATGTGATTTTATAAATTTTTTGGAAATATTTTTATAAAAAAACTTACTCCCATAAATTTAAGATTTATATTTTTTAAAATTAAAGAGTGAGAAAAATCAATGATTTCCAAATCATTTTCAAATTTCTCGACAATGATTAATCACCTCAAGGATAACTAAGATAATCTAATTATCAAATAATTTTAACAGAGGACAGGGGATTAACCAATTCTATAGAAAGGGATTAGTCAACCAGATTATGGACATATTAACTAAGTTTTAGGGAAAAACTTCAATTACCTCTAGATTTTGAGGTAAAACATCAACGCGAAGAAGATTAAGGAAGATTTGTGACCAAAAATGGGTAACCAGTTTCGAGAATAAAGGAAATCAATCAGTAATCACTGAGGCATTTTCCATATTTGATGGAAAAAAATCAACAATCAAGCAATCATTTCCAAATTTACAGCGAATAATCTTAAACAACTTTAGATTTTTTAGTAGAAGAATAAAAAGCTAAAGGATCGCTCCCAGAATTAAAGGCAAAAGACTTTATGTATTTTTCCTGACTTTCTGCAGCATATTGTATTTTTAGTTTATTTGATAAGATTTGTTTCCTATAGACAAGTGAAAATTTGACGAAGATGCTTTTCTATATATTGTTTGATTTTCATTGTAAAATGGTTGAATTTTGATGTCAAAACCCCACCATTTTTCTGAAGACTTTTATTACAAGAATTTTAATTAAAGTATTTTGGCTTTAGTTTCATGATAGATTTTTTTTTCATGTATGTCTTTCCCTGTTATTTCATAATTTGTTTATGCATATGTTTAAGGTAGCATAGAAGTTAGGGCAAGGCTAGATTTGACTATCAAAATCCCTGATAGCACGCTGCAAATTTATCATATACACTAAGATTAGATAATTGAATAGTCTCTTTAAATTAGCTCCTCTACATCATTTAGTTGTTACATTCTGTCATCTCTTGAATGTTTATTTGTTTGGTTGTAGAATTCTTCTACACGCATAAAAATATATTTGGTTGATGTAGTATTCAATATGAATACTTAATTATTTGATTTTTCTTCTATTCCTCCACCAAACTCTTTAAGCTATGATTTCTTTCGGAATTGGATGTTGGCACTTTGATTACGTTTCAGCAAGAGATGGCTTTATTTCTGAGTAGAGATTGGATAGTCATCAACAACCACCTATAACAAGTAATAGATTTTGTCATTTTGCTTCAAATTTTATTGTCCAATAACAATGAACAACATTAAAAAAAACCCCATAACAATTGAGGGAGCCCCTTCTGGTTCAAGGGCTAGCTTGAACATAAAGTTTTGCTGAGTTGGTTTCTCAACGTAGTTTTGCAGCCAAGAAATACCTTCGAGAAACAAGTACAACAACCTCCATGAGCATCGTATTTCCATGTTAGGATGATAGCACCTGCTAATGTAGTTCACACAAGATAAGGTAATATCAGTCCCAAAATCACATAGTCTACCTTTTTTACTCATGCAAGATGCTAACTGTTATGGGACAATGTGCAAGGGATGAGAGAGATTCCTTCCTGGGCACATTGCACATGATTAAAAGCTAAGGAGTGAGAGACTAGGCACTAGGATTGCATAGTGTAGTGGAAAGGAAGGAGGAGGCAAGCTAGTGTGCATTGCGCAAGTAGCAGAGGTAGAGATGGCATGCTTGCTCATTGAGAATGCATAGTGCAAATTTCTTTAGGAGAATGGTCTAGGGAAAGGGTAGTTGAGCACTACAAGGGATTAAGGATGGCCCCACTACTCACTATATGTGCACAATGTGTAGTGATGGCAAGGTTGGTCAAGGTATTATGCAATGAACAAGTTTAAGAGACAAGGGAGGCAGGCTTGGGAACTATACCTATGGAATTCATAGTGGCTGAGAAGGAGGCTCTACTGGTCACATAGTTGAGCATTGTAGGGGTCCATAAAGACTGTACTATCCATTGAGGTTATGTAATGCAAATTTCAACCATGGGTTAGTCCAATATTGCATTTTAAAGGAGGTTGTTGTCTAGGTGGGTGCAATGAACAAGTCTAGGATGTAAGGGTCTCATCACCGAGGCGTAGGAGTGCAGAATGTGCTCATCACTTAAGTAGATGATTCAAGAGGATCCTAAAAGGTGCATTTTGAAGAGCTCATCATTTTGAATCCAACAACGCAAACACACATCAATCTGACATCGTATGAGAAAGTGATGGCCCGCTTATGTTTTTGTGAAACAACTAAAATTTTTGCAGGCAGTACCCACAGGAGGACATGCGGCACTAACGTAACCAGTATGAATGTTGATGACATCAGCTTGATGACCTGACAGTATGGTTGAGAGGGAACCAATCTAGAAATGACATGTGGTAGGTGATACCAACATGATGTCAGCAACCCAACCAGTGGCCCAGTCAGCGGTACAGATGAATCAAAATGTGCCATTTGGTGCCCAGTCAACAATTGTCAATTTTTTTTAAGGAAGTGACATTTTGTACCTTTGTAGTGGTTGATGGTGATGAAATTGTTGCCTGATGAATTTTTCTAGCGACCCTAAAAATTCGATGGGAAAATAAATGGTCGGTGCACCTATTATAATAAAAAATACAAAACAAAAAATGAAATAACCAACCTATCAGTCAGCGAGCGGTCAATTCACGTTGGCCAGTCGGCCGACCCAGACGCATAATATATACCATTAAATTTGAAGAGGGAAACCACCAACGTTTAGATTTGGTGGAATGATTTTTGGCACGTTATAAAATATATATATACATGTGGTTGGGTCTGTGGGTTGAACCCCTGACCCACAAGAACCTTAACATAGTCGACATAACCTCCCCTCCCACTGGAGACTTCTTATCTATGTCCATCAAAAACTTATATAAAATAAACCAAATGCATGGAGCGAGCGGTGGAACTCTGCTAGTGGAAGAACTTGGCCATGCAAACTCAGCCTGTTGAACTAGAAGTTAGAATCGTGCCCCACCTGCGATGATTTTTGAGAAATATTCTTAGGAATATTGAGGGGAATATTCCTAGAAGGAATCTTACAGGGAATCTAATATATTCCTTAGAACTCTAGAGGTCACCAACATAGAATAGGGTTGACTTTATGGTTATTTTTCACGATTTTTCACCAGAAACTCAACAGTGTAGTCTGTTTCTTCGACAAAGGTCAACATTTTTAGGCCATCCATGGAAGTGAAGGTATAAGGTGTCATTTTGTGATTGTATGTAAATTTCAGATGCTCCAAATTAATGAAAGAGACCTCCCCATAGTGAGGAGGGTTCGAAGATGTATCCCACACTGGGTGAACTCCATTATCAACTTGCTTTTGTGCCTTTGTTCTCATGATTTATTTTGATTTGATTTTATGCTATGTGTATGATTCATATGGTCACATGCTATTTTAAATGTAATTATGTGTGAATCCTTGAAGTAAAAGATATCAATCAATTTTGGTATCAAAGAAGGGCTTCTTGATGTAAATTGCATGAGCGAATGCTAATGAGTAGAAAACTCCAAAGAGGTGAAGGAAAAATCAAATCCTTTCATCCAAAAGTAGGGTTTGTAGCACGAAGGAGGAACATGGAATATGGGGATGCTCAGTTGGAGGAAGAGAAAAATTATCGCAAGATCTTCTTCAACATGGAAGAAAAAGTGAACAATTGTTTTGTAGAATATGAGAAGACAATGGAAAAGGTGGAGAAGAAAGAGTTAGATGATCATGGCTCAGTAAATTGAGGAGAAGGACGAGAGCCTCTTGAACCTCCCTCTCCATATTCCAATGACAGTTCTTCTACCTCCTCTTCTCATCATTCTAGCATGCATCACAGGAATGCATCTAAAAAGCCATTTTTAAAGGTTGATTCCAAGTTTTATTTTCACACATATAATGGAGAAAGTAATGTAGAAAAATTTAACAATTGGATACGATATATTGAGGTCTATTGCTGGTTTCAGAAAATGATGAAGGTGAATCCAGGATTCAATTTGACTCTCTTCAGCTAAGTAGCACCACTAACATCTGGTGGGAGAGCAAGCTGCAAAAAGGTACAAAAAAATTAGGTAATCTGTTGGGTCCCCATAATACTAGTGATTACCCCATTACTATTGTAGTTGTATCCCTTATTAATATTGTTGTGCCCCTATGTGCCCATATTGTTAATTAGTTGTGCCCATAGAAGCCCACTATTGTTTATTATTTGTCCCTTACATTATTATTGTTATGTAGGGCTCTGATTAATGTTTATGACCCTTAGAACTCCTATATATAGAAAGGAGGTTCTTTTCATTTGTATCATCCAAGAATTGTTCATTTAATTTAATGTAAAGGAGGTTCCCCATCGAAGAGGCTGAATTCTAAGGCGTTGATCTATCTTTTCTATCTTTTCTTGAGCTAGTTTCATAACATTTGGTATTAGAGCTTTGGATTCTAGGGTTTCGCTGCTCCAAATAGGTCATCATGGTATTTTCGCTATAACGTTTTTTCTACAACGTTTCAGAAGTTGAAAAAAAAACCCATTTGAGAGGACATGGCGCTAAATCTTAGGTCCAACTTTCAGAGCATGTTTCACTACAAGTGCAGAGATATGATATGAGGAAGTTGGTCTTTTTGTAGACTCCTGAATTACATTCCAAACAGGTGACCTGGGGAAAATCGTCATAACTTGTTTTTTGAGCATTGGATTGAAATTTCATAAAAAGGTATAGAAAGAGGACGGACTTTAGTTTCTTCTATATATTTTTCAGAGCCCGAGGTCGAAACAGTGACTCGTGGAACGTCGTACAAGTTCGCTGTACTGAATTAGTCTATAATCAGGTCACTGTGGGAGATTTGGCATAGCTCTTCATTGGAGAATCCAATTGGGGTCAGACTGGTGGCATTGGAAAGAGGACACAAAGGGCTACCATAGGTCGCAATTTTAGAACTAGATGATCCAAAATTACAGAGATACATCAGAGGCAATATCGAGCTCTTACAAAGTGAAAAAAGGTGTGTATATTTTTTAAAATGTTTGCTTAAGATTGGTTTGAAAAATTATTTTGAAGGAATTCAAAGTGCATAGTGAAGCATTATTATCAATAATTGGTGCCCTGAAGAAAGAAAATGGAAACACCTAGTAGGTGACCTAAAATCTCTAGCATGACTAATGAAGAAGAGGAAGAAATGCAACATGATATATCAAAATTACGAGACCAAGTGCAACAAGTGTCACTTGCATAAAAAGGAACAGAATCTAAGATGGATTGTTTAAAGAAAGGTGTAGAGCTAAGATGAATGATGTGGAAGCTAAGATGAATGACGTGGAAGCTAAGATGGATGATTTGAAGATAGATTTGAAAACAGACATGGAAGAATTGAAGATAAATATGAATAAGTTGCTACAAGAAAGGGTCACTATGGGTGAAAGCGTAGTAAAGGAAACTCATGATGAGAACAAAAGAAATGTTAATCATTATTTCATAGACTCTAATGCTGGATCGAAGACCCACCATATTCCAAAAATCGATATGAGGAAGTTCGATGGCAAGGATCCGGCAACATGGATATTACAGATGGAGCAATTTTTTGATCTCAATAATGTGCAAAACACACAAAAGGTACGTATGGAAACTTTATATTTGGAACCAAATCAGTTTGTATGGTATCAATGGCTTTGGTCTCGTAAACAATTTATCACTTGGGCAATTTTTACGGAAGAATTGATGGCACATTATGAGGATACAAAAAGCAACACTTTTTTTAGCCAATTGATAAGTCTCAAACAAAAGGGTTCAATAACGGAGCACATTAAGGAGTTCCAAAAACTGAACATAAGGGTGAAATATATGCCAGAGGATCATAGGATTGATGTGTTCATAGGGTCTTTAAAGGATAATATCCAACATGATGTTCGCCTTTAGGAACCCGATTCATTAGAGAAGGCATTCAGGTTAGCAAGAAAAATGGAAAGAAAAATTATGGCAACTAAGAAGGATACCACTCACAACTATAAAGATGGAAGTGTTGTGTCTAGCCTTCCACAACCTATAAGGTTGACACCACAACAATTGGAAGGAGAAAGAGCAAAAGGGATTTGTTACAGTTGTGATAGTAAATACACTAAAGGTCATAAGTGTGCTGAGAAGAAATTATTTTACATAGAGTATGAAGAGGACGAAGAAAAGGATCAAGAAACATCGAAAGAAGAGAATATACGCCAAGATCCAACCCCAAAGATAGAAGAAATGAATCAGACCATATCTTGTAAAGCATTGGCAGGAATTACCACTCCTCAAACTATCGAGATAGAAGGACATATCAAGAAGAAAAAGGTGCAAGAAGTGAAAGATCACATCAATAAAGAACAAATGAATCAGACCATATCTTGTAAAGCATTGGCAAGCATTACCACTCCTCAAACTCTCAAGATAGAAGGAAATATCAAGAAGAAAAAGGTGCAAGAACTGAAATATCACATCAAGAAAGAAGAAATGAATCCAACCATATCTTGTAATTCATTGGTTGAAATTACCACTCTCAAACTATCAAGATAGAAGATCACATCGAGCATCAAGAAATGAATCCGACCATATCTTGTAAATGATTGGAAGAAATTATCACTCCTCAAACTCTAGACATAGAAGGACATATCAAGAAGAAAAAGGTTCAAGCAGTGAAAGATAACATCCA
Source organism: Pinus taeda (assembly GCA_000404065.3). Lineage (NCBI taxonomy): Eukaryota > Viridiplantae > Streptophyta > Pinopsida > Pinales > Pinaceae > Pinus > Pinus taeda. The sequence goes on along the minus strand of APFE030863636.1, from coordinate 48,527 downwards.
GCATCAATAACAAGTTCTCCAACTTTTAAAGGATAATGCCACTTTGGTGCAAAATCAAACGAAACAACGGGTAGATCAACATCGTAGTAAAAAATGTTTTGATGTAGGTGATTGGGTATTTTTACTGCTACATATCAAGCAAGCTATTTATGAGAAGGAAATGTTGGCAATACTACATGCACTTAAAAAACAACGACCTTACCGAATGAGACAACTCTTCAAGGATGAGGATGTGGAAGCATTCTTTTGTGCTATTTCTATTATCCAACCAGATTGGATAAACAAAGAAAGGGATGAATGGAAGAAGGACAATGAAGTCTGGCCACTTATTCAAAAGTTACAAAAGATCCCAATTCAAAAAATATTGCCAGAAATTGAAGAAGAAGGAAAAATCATATTGGAACCTGGAGGAGTCACAGAAACAAGAACCCGGCAGCTAAGAAATCGATCAATTTCAACGTATCTCATTAGGTGGAAGTACTTACCCGCAGAAGATTCCACATGGGATGACAAGAATTTTATACAGAAGCATCAAGAGCTACTCAAGCATTGAGGACAACACTTTTTGAAGGAGAGGGGAATGTTAGGCCCCTATACTACTAGTGTAACCCCTTATTGTTATTAGTACAACCCAATTATTATATTGATGTACCCATGTTAGTGCCCATATTGTTACTATTGTGCCCCATAGAAGCCCACTATTGTTATTATTGTGCCCTTACATTATTATTGTTATGTCGGCTCTGATTATGTTATGACCTCTTAGACTCCTATATATAGAAAGGAGGTCTTTTCATTTGTATCATCAAAGAATTGCTCATTTATGTAATGTAAAGGAGGTTGCCCCCTCGAAGAGGCTGAATTATAAGGCATTGATCTATCTTTTCTATCTTTTCTTGAGATGGTTCATAACATGGATGATGTTACACTGTAATAATGTTGAATATTTTCTTCCTTCCTTATTCTCATTCATTTGTGATATCATATGAGGGACCTTTTCTAGCCCTTAGTGATGCACATCCTGATGTTGCTCATGATTGGTCTAATTTATCTGTACATTTTTTTGTGTGTAGAGAATATCTTACTAAGGCTAGTTATAATCCTGTGTTGGATATAGATGGCACCTTGTCTTGGGTAATCATCCCCAGGTATTTTCTAATAGACAAGTTACATGGGAACCCTTCACAAACTTTGCTTCTTTGTCCATCATATATGTAGTGCCTAGGTAGTTGTACATAATTACTTGTATGGTTGTTGTAGGCCCTGGATTGTGCTATAGGTTGCAATGCAAGCATTGTAGGCATTTCAAGAGTCACCAAGCCTGTAGTAGAAGGTGATCTGACAACCATTTGTGCAATTATGCCTAAAATTCCCTATCCCTAAAAAGGGAATGCTTATAGGTCCATGATCTTAACGTTATGTGCCTATCCATAAGGCTCATGCACATAATTGGACTTAAGGAAGAGAATCCCTATTCAATTGAGAAGTGTTGATATCCTGGTGGCCTTTTAAGAACCATGTGCTTCATGGTGGTTATCATATACTGGAAATTCTTATTTGGTCATTGAATGAGGCCGATAGATATTTGTGTTGAGATCTATTAGATCTAGGTAAAATATTGGAGATCCCAGGAACTGTAGATCTTCAAAAAACTGGAGTGGTAAGATGCTAGCTTATATCGGAAATCCCTTGATCAGTGTTCTTTATTACAAACACTGTGAACCCATAGAGAGTAAATATGACATAAGCTCAAAAGGGATAGAACCAATGGATGTCTTATAAAACTACAACGGTCGTGGAAAAACTCTAGCAAATGTCCAGATGTTTGGAGAACCACCACAATTGAGCCATGTTATAATTCCTGTGTGAATGATGCATAGTGCAGGAAGGGAGTAAACCCTTATGAAAACATGCAAGAGTAAACTTGTTGCTTTTGGCCCAAGTTCCAGCTAGAAACTTTATCGAAGGCTAAGGTCGAGACCCTACTATGAGTGGCGCTACTATAACATAGGCACAAGCTTAACCATATAGCCTTAGTAGTGTAACCTTATCTACATGGTCTGATAAGAAACCTCATTGTGGAAGGGGCGAGTTGAAGGTCTGATTATGACTTATCACAAAAGGGACGAGTGGAATGATTAGTGACACATCGAATGTTATAATTCCGTAAAGATTTATACCAGAGGCTCGATCCCAAAAGGTCCACCCCGGAGGAAACAGTAAGGATGCATCAAGAGTTATCGTTAGGGAATACCCAGAAATTATGGTTGGGGGATGCACTGAAGGTAATAGCTGGGGTAATGCCCAAGAGCTATAGTTGGGGTAATGCTCCAGGTGTAATAGTAAGGGAATGGAGACAAGATATTTTAGCTGCGGAATGGAGCCGAAAGTTTTAGTCAGGAGTTTCAGCCGAGAAACTGAAGGGTTCATGTCGGTAAGCATTCTGAAAATTGATGGTTTCCCAGAGACTATTCACTAGAAGTGTGAAGCAGGTATTCCATGGAATATTGAAGCAAATACTCCTTGGATGTATGAAGCGAGGATCAATAGAAGATATCCTTCAAATGTATGGAGCATGTTTGCCTGGATGCATAACACGTGGTTGTGGGACCCAAACTCATGAATGGGTTGACAACCATTAAAAGGTTTCCATGTGGCACCAAGAGGTTAGCCATGTGACATGGCCATGTGGGTTCCACATGGCAGGGTTGATGGCGCGGCGTCCTCTGATTCGTAAATTTAAAGGATCATAATTTATGATTCAGATATCGGATTGAGGTAAAGTTTTATATCACCAAATTCGTCTTGATGATTTGAACGCAATGGTAATGCTTATTTCTAGTTCTTAAGACAATATATATCATATATATAATTATATACTATATATATATTATATAGATATATATTATACTTATATATATATAATATATATAGATGATATAGATAGTAGTATAATATAGTTCATATAGATATATAATCCCATCTCTCCATTTGTTTAGAAAATATATTAGATTAACAAGTGAATGATTTTCATTGAGGTTAGGGTGGGGGGTGTTTACATTTTTATAATAAATTATGATGAAATAGTGTCTTAACATATCTCTTGTCCAATGTGTAGGAATGCCACACACATATAACATTAAGTGGAAATACATGCTTGAATACAAACATTGTATATTAAAACAACAATCCCAATTACATGTAAAGATTTAAAAATTCAAATATTATTGTGATTGCAAAATCTACTTTTTTGACACAAAAACAAATATATAAGTGTGATGTAAGATGTGTATCATTTCATAGCAAAAATATATAAACTTAAAAGGAGAAGAGTTTTTAAATTTGTAAAAACTATTTCAAATACCAAACATAATGTGTAAGTTTGATTATTATCTTACATATTGTTTGTTATTGATCATTCATATGTACACACATAATATGTCTCACAAAGGAGGAAGTTTGTGGGTATCAAGCAAACAATCATTCTCTTTGAGAAATCAACTAACCAATGTGTTATTAGGAGGGACACTATGTTTATGAACACCCTCATTGACATAAGGATCTTAGTGTATTGAGACATACATGTTGTCATAAACCATACCTCAAACTTATGCAAGACAATGAAAGATGGACAAGATATTTTAAAGTCAAAACTATTTCAAAAAAAAAATTAAAAAACATGATATATCTTATTGTTTATATTCAGCTACATACATATCCATATAATGCAACGCATATAAATTGAAAGGAAAACTAAACATACACATATATATCCTACAATTAAAATTATAACACTTTTAATGTAGAAAAGCTAAATACAAAATCATTTTTCATGACAAATTAATATTTCAAGAGCGATTTGTAGTCGAAGCTCTCGCAATATTGGCCCATTTCCCCACAGAGAAAGGCATTTCTCCCTCCAAATAAATAATGGATGAATCCCCAGATCCCACAAAGTTTTTGGCATACTTCGATGGAGCCTCTAGTGACTCAACTAAGAAGAGTGGTGGTGGTTACATCCTCTTTTTGTCTACCACTCATTATTTTCGTGCTAAAATGGGATTGGACCCGGGAACAAAAAAGAAGGCTAATTATTGGCATATAAAAACTTATTATCCTTTGCAAAGGAAAAATGATGCACACAACTTCAAGTGTATGGAGACTCTATGCTAGTTGTTAATTGGTTAAATACAACCCAAGTTTGCAGGAATCTTCTCTTATGTCCAATTTTAGAAGATATATGGAAACTCAAAGACTCGTTCATTTTCTTTGTATGTTCTCATATTTACATGGAGTGAAATGTTTGGTTGAAAAAATTTCAAAATCATAATTAAATATGGAATAGAACCTTTCACATATTCAAGAGCAACGTGAAGACTCTCAATATGAATAATATCATAAGATGTTTATAGAACATGCTCGCCAAAATTGAATTGTTTTAAGTTTATTGTTGAAACTATGTAAACTAATGTAAATACAAAAGCATTTTGTATTTACAGAACAAAATATCATTTTTTATGTCATGGGCAAGAACGAGTTTTATGTTTTTGTTTGTTTGTTTTTTTGTTGTTGATGTAAACATTTTAAATGGGATAGGAACAAGTCTCATAGTGTTATTTTCTGAGGATGTAAAATGCTATTATCTAGTGGTATCACTGGCCAAATCAGATCTGATATGATGTAGTCTTATTATGACAATTCTCGGTAGCAAGCCACAAACCTAGGTATATGCAAGCAATGCACAAGGGATGCATCTACAAAATGTAATTTTGAATATTTTCTGAGTGATCTAGATTTATGCAGGAACAAAATGAAATATAGATTTAAACATGAAACATAGAGCTACATGGAAAATTGAACTTCAATTCATTGATAACAAATACTAATAATTGTTTACATGTAGAATGGAATAAACTAGCTTGGGCGATGGTAGTTATATTTGAGAAGAGATGTGATGGCTACATGCCTTCTGAGCTATGTTACAATGAGGCTTGGAGGCCTTTTTATTGTTGAGAAACAAGGAAAAACCCTAAACATCCAAAAACCTAACCCTAGGAGATGAAATGGAAAAAAATTGTGGGCCTCGTTGGGGTAAGTTGGACTACCAACTTCTTAGGGTCGTAACTTTAGCATAGGATCTCCATTTGGATATCATAATACCTTATTTCAAAGATATCCACAAAGGGGCAAAACAAGAAATATATAAAATATATTCTAGCACTTTTCTGGTCTCTCCATTTTTCCAGAAAAATGTCTTTTTGGACCTCACAACGACTCTGGAAGTTTAGGACCCAAAAGACTATCGAAAATAGTAACTGTGCTATAAATTAGGAAACTAAAAGGAAATAGTGTTGGGGTTCCAAGTGGAATAGGCAGGATGCCACCAATATCCACTTGGATCTATCCTCCCCCCTTAGGAAGCAATGGTACCCATTGCGTTAAGTGTCTCCATGAGATGGGGAAACTGAACTTGGTCCCTGGTGAGAAACTTGCCTTGGTGCAAGAGCTAGTCAACTTTGAATACCTGATACATTTGGATCCTTTGTTGGCGATTGTTTTGTTGTAGTGGATACAACCACCCTCCAGCCTTTTTCCTATGCTATGATTTTGGAGCCTTCCTTCCTATCCACAAGAGTCTATCTTGCATTGATTCATGTATTCATGCTTCGATTGAGACTTATCCTTTTCATTTGTGCTTTTGTTTGCTTGTTTCCACACCTAACTCGTCTTTCTAAGTCACAAGCTAATCTCCTGACATGGTTGTTGAGCCTCAAAATTACTCTTTCCCTAGCAACTCTTCTCATTCCTTTTCTTTTGTTTTTCCATGAGAAAGATGCATTCTCATCACTAATAACTGGTATATATTGTCTTGAGGAGGACATTTAGTGATTTACATGTTATGCTTTTTATGTTGTGCTGTTTGAATAAATTTGTGTATATTAGCTATGGAACGTAACCTATTTTGCGGCGAATCAGTTGTTCCGCAGCTACCTTCATGCTCTAACATGTTCTTGGTGTCAGAAGGAGAAACTAGCCACATGGGCAGCTTCGAAATCATCATGACATGGACCATGTCCTATTCATTCATCCCAGGTCGACAAAGAAGATGGCATAAGACTACGGTCAATGGATAAGTCAAACATAAAGAGACCGAAGGTAACAAGACTCTGTTTTTTGGTTAATCAATGCATTTCACAGTGATGGGAAGTGCTATCTGGAGCAACTACCTGTACATACGGACTCCAACAACCACATGTACAAACGAATCCAACAACCACCATGTCTTGGATTTATTTCTCTAGCAGTCGAGGAAGAAATTCTGCATATCTATCTTCTACGTGTTTGGCTATAGCATGCTTTTCCACAAATAGTTATATCATTTTTATTATAAATACCTCTGTAAGGGACCGAAGAAGTTAGTGATAGTAATAGTTTTATTGTGAAATCAAAGTTCTAGACTCTGTAATTTTTGGTCGTTTTGTGTCCCTGTTTTAATATGAGAAGACCGCATGTTTTTATGAACATTTGAAGGAATTTTCTTGGAGTTGATTGAGCAAGGTAGCCTAATCAGTTGTAGAGGGCCCCTGCACTAAAGAAGGTTTCATTTCATTTTATTTTTCTTCTTCTTGTTAACTGTAAATTCATCATTTTCTTTCTAAAACAGTGTTTATAATGCAATTTCCATCATTTTCTTATTAACAACGTTTATAATTTAGAACAGTTTCCATTAGCTTGATTTCTTTTTAGTTTTTATTAGTATTTTAGAAGATAGAACTCAATAGTGTAAACTTGTTTCTTCAATTAAAAATTAACCTTGTTTCAGGATGAGAGTAGGATTGAAGAATGATAAGGATACATTGTTGGATAGTTTACTTCATTCATTGTTTTTGCTAGTTTAAATTCTCAATTAAACCAATCAGTGTCATTTACTGTCCTTGCCATTTCATTTTTAGTTTACTGACTCATGGTGTTAATGAATGTTTATGGAAAACCCTTCAAGTTGATAATTCATCCTTAACTAAGTGGTTGAACATTTCATCTATGCAAGGAGTTATTTTTGCATCTTTGTATTTGATTTCTCTTAAGATTAATGAAGTACATAATTACTTAAATGTCATCCCAAGGAGACTTTCTCCCAAAATTGAGAGGCAGCGTAACCAAGTATTTCATTTAGTATTATTTCTGTAATTAGTTAGACATCAATTGCAAGTTTCACTTTCAGTTTTAATTCATGATTTGGAAATAATGTTAAAACAAGAATAGAAACTTTGTTTTCATTTATTTCTTAGCTCTGCTTTCATTTCTTTCTTAGCTTTGTTTTCATTTTTAGATTTTGAGTAGTCTTTAAGAAAGTTAGATTTAGTTTTGATAATTTACATTGTAAATCATTAGGAATTAAAAGACCAAAAACCCCCAAAACAACATAAAACATAAAAACAACAAAGTAAGAAGGGTTAGCTAGCACAAACAGTGCACTACACTTCATCACTTTACGATACTCGAATTGATAATTTATGTAGAGCAATTTAGGACACTAAATTGACCAAACATTGGTCTTACAGTAGTTCTGGGATTGCTTCTAGAAACTTCCCAATCCTTGAGGGTAAGCAACCTTGATGATTGGAATTGTGCAGTTCATCCTTATAATCAGCCTTGAGCTCTGAAAATGCACATCCATGGAAGGAATACCAACACTGAACCCAAAAATTTCTCAACCCCTCACTGAGCTAGAAACGGCACAGTGCACTGAGCCACAAAGTTTCCCAGTTCCCCATAATTGCACAATATTTCCTGGTAGTGTGCATGGCAAGTTTCATGTGAAACAAAAAAAAAAAATCATCCCTAAAAAAGGGATCGATTATTAGTATCCTGAAGGAGGCACTCTTTATTTTTAGAAAATTTCGTCGAGTGTCACTTTTTTCCTTGATTTTAGGCATGTGTGTAATAAAACCTAATTCACATAAATCTATTTAATTGATGCCTATAGAGCTCATTTGCACATTTCATCTTAGAGTTATGGCATTCCCGAGGAGATCAAGGAACCTTCGGTACGGTCGTTGTCACTTTTTCGAGTGAGTTTTGATTTTATCATCTTTTGCCCTTTTTATGTCGCTTTTTGTCATTTCGCTTGTGTGAGTGTTGTTTTTCTTATTTCTCTTTATGGTTGTTGTCGTTTCAACATTTGTTTAGCTTGTAGAAGTGTTGTTATAAGTTTCCATTTTATTTTCACAAGTATCTCACCATTTTTCTTGTTTTTGCATGTCGTCCTCCTCACATACTTAATTTTCCTTCTGTTTGTCGAGTTTTTACACTTGGTTCACATTGATTCATTCATACTTAGTTAGTTTTGCACTCAAGCTCACATCATCACTTAGTTTTGCTCATTTTCCACACTTCCACAGGGTAGATATGCACTTTCCTTGGCCAAATTTTGCCTTACACAGCTGGGCACTGCACAATCCTAAGGCTCAAGCCGAGAGCTTGGGCTCTGGAATTGCATAGTGCCTAGTACAAGCTAGCCCAACTACACATTGCAAAGTTCCAAGGTTCAGCATGTCACCTTGGCCATTGAGACTACGCAATGCGCGGTCTCTCCCAGTCAGTACCCAGGCTAAAATGCACATTACGTAGTCTCAAGCTTTAGGCTACACCCTTGGATGTTGGGACTACACAATGCGCAGTTACCACAGTCAGTCTCCCTTGCTTGTTGATGAAAACTGCTCAATCCCTCTCACCAGTTTCCCAAGTTGTTGCTTGATCATGCTGTGAAGATAGATTTGCAAAAGGTTAATGTTTCCTTGCCATGAGTTTCCTTTTTGTCCAAATTTTTTTAGCTCTTCTCTCCAATAGTAATTGTTCCTATGGCACCAAAGAGAATTGATGCAAAAGATACCACTGAAAGCATTATTGGGGAAGCAGTTGAGCAAACACCGGTAGACTTTCTAGTATATGTGGAAGCTCAATTGTTTATAGAAAAGGATTCAACACTAACATGGCAACAAGTTAATGAAGCTCTTTCAACAAAGACCCTTAAGGCATATCTAGAGGACCGATAGGTTTATCTCAGTATCTAACAGCCAGGACTACTCAGGGTTGTAGGAAGATATCTAGAATTCCCATGTGCAGATGCCCTCTGTTGGATTGTTTCACACATTAATGAGAAGACCATGACATTGAGCAATGCCAACAGACAAAATTAGCTTGTTACCTTTATGACAGTGGATTATCAGCACATGTATCATTTTCCTGAGCCAGTGAAGCTTATGGAATAATATTTCTATGCCACCTATAACTAAGTGAACACAAGAGATATTATTAAAGGCTGGGTGAAATAGCCATCAAAGTTTCGATAGATACCCACCCATTTATACAAAACAAAGTCTCTCAAGCAGGCCTACCAACTCTTGGTTATCTTAGCTTGTAAAATCCATGGTTAGCAGAGCATGAAGACCTCTCCTGAAGGGTGGGTGATCTTACTAAACCATGTTGTGAGCAAGGGGAAGTCATTCAACTGGTCAGATATGTTGGCTCGAAAGTTGAGAGCTCACGTATCACAAGCCTGAAATCCTCCCAAGGGTGAGCAAACAAATTTTTATATGTCTGCATATTTACTCGATGCAATATGTGCACAAAATCAGTTTCCTTCCATGAACTGAACATGGAAACCACAAGAAACTACCATGCATATCTATTGCAAACTGCTTTCGCATTGTAGTCATCGAGGATTGATGAAAGAAATAACTAACCATTTCATCAGCCCGTTTTACAAGCTCATATTTGAACAAGAACCACCTTGCATGTCATGAGGAGCAATGGAGGCAATAACAGATATCATAGATTAGTTTGCCTCATTGGGTGGAATCTTCCTTAGAGTGTTTGGTGGAGAGAAATCGTCGCATGTTTTGCCAAGGTATGCCACCAACAAGCTTGTCATGCAATAAGTGTCATATCATCTTTCCACAGGGTTTTCAGTAGCTTTATAGAGATAGAAGAAAGCATCATGGCCCACTCTTCCTATGTAAATATGATTATACAAGATAAAGAACTTGAAAGTGGCACAGGCCGAGGGAAAGGAGATAGTGAAGTTTTCATTCGATACTCGATACTTTAATCTGTATGATCCCCGTAAAATTTTTAAAGAACATTATGCAAGAATTTACTTTCAACGTCTCAGTGAGACATTTCATTGGCCGAAGGAGGATCCATGGAGGAATTGCTACAATGCCTCCAAACCCGGTGAGCTGGTAAGTATAGCAGTGACTTCACAGGCCACTCTGCAGAAGGAAGCAACTCCAGAAACAACAATCCCGTATAGGATAAGGGAAAGATAAAGGTCGATGATAATCCAATAGTAGAACAAAGTTGTAAGATGAAAGTGGACCCAATCCTTATGAAAGTAGCTTTAGCAACAGAAGCGAAGAGGAAGCAGAGGATACAGAGAGCAGAGCATAGTCAGAGAGAAAAGTAGAGCTTGCAGGAAGAAGAACTGAGATTGAATCAAGAAGAACAAGAATTCAAGGAAGAATGGGAGTTGGAAGGAAATAACAAGAAGAGAAACAGAAGTAAGAAGAAGAAGAAAGGCAAGGTGCCATATAAAAAGAAACATTGCCAATATAGGTTGAAGAGAAAGAACAGAACCAACGAACAACTGAGGAGGAGGGTGAATAGATGTAGAATCAGGAGCTTGCTTAGCAGATTGAAGACTTGATTTAAGTTGCAGATATGGAGTTAGAAATGGAGCCACAAAATGAAGATGTTGACTTGATGTTGAGTGCACCACATGTTTTCGTTTAGTCTCCACCACATCCAACAACAGAGTTAGCCCCAAGCAAGGAAGGGGACATAGTTCCTTTTGATGATGATTATTTAGAGGTATTTGTTTCAGCCAGATGTATACCCCAGGAAGTTTGTACACCCCTCCACACGGGGGGTGCTGGCCCCCGAAGCTAAAAACAGATGTAAAATTGCCTTGTAAAAGTATAGTAATTTTTAGTCAATCTGGGCCGCTCATTAGGCGGATGATCTGATGGTAGAACTTATGTTTAGTTTAGGGTTTTTTGCCCTAAAAGGCAACCCCTCTCTTTGTATGAGGGCATTGTATTGAGGTTGTGTAATATAGATGTGTATTCTCCGAGCGAGAAACAAAGAGGTGAGACTATGAGCGAAAACAGAGCATATTACAGTGGATCTGCTGTAAGTTGTGTCTCTTCATTTTGCTGGATAATAGAAAGGAAGGAATGGTTGTTTGAGGTGGACGTAGCCCAAACTGGGTGAACCATGTATATCTGTGTCTCTATGGTTTTATGCATTTTCTGTGTTTATATTTATGCAATATTCTATGTGTTCCATTTCTCTATAATATATAATTTTCTAACAACTAGTATCAGAGCCGAAGGTCTATTTGGTTGATAAACTCGCAGGAAAGAAGGGTTCCTCATTCGAGTGGGAGCAATGGTAGAAGATGGTAAGTTTAGGGTCGAGAAATTTAACGGCCAAAACTTCTCACCGTGGAAAATGCAGATGGAAGATTATCTGTATCAGAAATATCTATACCTACCATTGGGCGGAAAGACAAAGATGCCAATGGGTATGACAGATGAAGAATGGAACCTTCCGATATAAAGGCACTTGGAACAGTACGGTTCTGCCTCGCAGCGTCGGTCACCTTCAACATTTCGAAGGAAACAACGACATCGGGTTTGATTAAGGTGTTGGGGAAACTATATGAAAAGCCCTCGGCTTCAAACAAGGTATTTCTTATGAAACGGTTATTTAATATGAAGATGTCGGAAGGTGGATTTATTGTAGACCATTTAAATGATTTTAATAATATTACAAGTCAATTAATTTCTGTAGGGGTAAACTTTGATGATGAAGTTAGAGCTCTGCTATTCTTGTGCTCATTGCCAGAAAGTTGGAATGGTTTAGTAATGGCCATTAGTAACTCTGTTTCTGGATCTAGTACTTTAAAGTTTGATGATGTTGTCGGTGTTATCCTTAGCGAGGAAATGCGACGGAAAATCATTGATGAGACATCGGGTAATACTTTAAGTGTAGAGTCCAAGGGAAGAAAAATGGAAAGAGGAAAGAGCTCGGGATATTGTAGTAAATCAAGGAAAGGCAGATCCAAGTCTAGATCGGGATAGTGTGCTGGAAATGCAGAAAGAAAGGACACCTAAAGCAAGATTTTAGATCTCGGAAGGGAAAAGAAGGAGATGCACAAAAAGAAAACAATCATGAAGAAAATGTGACAGGTGAGGTGTTACAAGATGCTTTGATTCTTTCTTTCGAAAATATTACTGATTCTTGGGTGGTAGATTCAGGAGCCTCACTCCATGCCACACCTAATAAGAAATATTTTCATGACTATGTTCAAGGAGATTTTGACAAGTCCATTTGGGTGATGATAAACCTTGTAAAATTGTTGGAATGGGTAGGGTTCTTATAAAAAAACAAAATGGAAAACAATGGCTACTAAAGGAGGTAAGGCATGTTCCAGATCTAAAGAAAAATCTGATTTCAACAGGGCAGTTAGGTGGTGAAGGTTGTGTGACAACTTTCATAGATAAAGCTTGGAAGGTCACCAAAGGAGCCCTGGTAATAGAAAAGGGTGAAAAGGTTGGTACATTGTATTTATGCAATTTTATTTCTAACTCTATTAATGCCTTAACTTCCAAAGGAGCAGATGCAGCATTATGGCATCATAGGCTCGGACACATGAGTGAGAGGGGGATGAAGATTCTTCACTCAAGGAATTTGTTGCCGGGTTTGAAGAATGTTGATTTGGACTTCTGTGAGAATTGCATTTATGGAAAACAGAAGAGAGTCAGATTTCTCTGAGTTGGGAAAGGAAAGAAGAGTGAAAAATTAGAGCTTGTGCATACAGATGTATGGGGACCTGCTCAGGTATCATCTCATGGTGGCTCTCATTATTATGTTACTTTTATTAATGATGCAACTAGAAAAACTTGGATTTATTGTATTAAGAATAAATTTGATGTATTTGATACTTTCAAGAAATGGAAAGCTTTGGTTGAGATTGAGACAGGAAAGAAATTGAAGCGTCTCAGATCAGAAAATGGAGGTGAATATTGCAACATAGAGTTTGATAGGTACTGTTCAGAGCATGGAATTCGCAAAGAGAAGACAGTTCCAAGAACACCAGAAGAAAATGGTGTGTCAGTAAGGATGAATAGAACAATCATGGAGCGTGCAAGGTGCATGAGATTGCATGCAGGATTGCCTTTACAATTTTGGGCAGATGCTGCAGATACTATTATTTATCTAATAAACAGAGGGCCTTCAAGTTCCTTGGATGGTGGTGTTCTAGAGGAAGCATGGATAGGTAAAAAGGTAAACTACTCTTTTTTAAAGCCTTTTGGTTGTGAGGCCTTTGTCCATAT
>APFE030863636.1:16599-34475 GCA_000404065.3 Pinus taeda | reverse complement strand
GGTGAACCCGAATGTTATGAAGAAGCAATGTAGGTTGAAAGCAGGAAGAAGTGGGAGGTAGCCATGGAAGAAGAGATGGACTCCTTAATGCACAACCAGACTTGGGACTTAGTCAGGTTGCCTGTAGGAAAATCTACATTGAAGAATAAATGGGTCTATAGGCTGAAGGAAGAAGATGGAGGAAAACAAAGGTACAAAGCTAGACTTGTGGTGAAGGGGTTTGCACAGAAGAAAGGTATTGATTTTGATGAAATATTTTCTCCTATTGTTAAAATGACTTCAATCAAAACTATATTAAATCTAGTAGCAGTTGAAGATTTGCATCTTGAGTAGTTAGATGTAAAGACAACCTTTCTCCATGGGGATTTGAAGGAAGAGTTATATATGCAGCAACCACAAGGATATGAGGTAAAAGGGAAGGATAAACTAGTGTGCAGGTTGAAGAAGATCTTGTATGGCTTAAAACAAGGCAGTGGTATCTAAAATTTGACAAGTTTATGTCTAAACAGGGTTATACTAGATGTCACTCTGATGATTGTGTTTATCTAAAAAAGCAAAAATGATGGAAACTATATTATATTGTTATTGTATGTAGATGACATGCTTGTTGCAGGGTCTAACATGCAGGAAATAAATGTGCTCAAGAGAAAATTGGCAAATTCATTTGCAATGAAGGATTCAGGAGCTACAAAACAAATCCTTAGTATGAGAATAACTAGAGACAGGAAAAATCGCAAATTAACATTGTCTCAGAATGAGTACATAGAAAAGGTGTTGAAAAGATTTAATATGGACAATGCAAAACCAGTGAGTACACCTTTTGCTAGCCATTTCAAACTTAGTAAGGAAATTTGTCCAAAGACCCAAGAAGACATGGATTATATGTCTAAAGTTCCATATGCATCCGCAGTTGGAAGCTTAATGTATGCAATGGTCTACACAAGGGCTGATATTGCACATGCAGTGCGAGTTGTAAGCAGGTACATGAACAATCCAGGAAAGGAACATTAGATGGCAGTGAAATGGATTCTCATATATTTGAAAGGTACCACAAATCAAGAATTATTCTTTGGTGGTTCAAACATTTCTCTACAGGGATATGTTGATGTAGATATGGCAGGTGACAGAGATAACAGAAGGAGCACTACAGGATATGTATTTACTGTTGGTGGAACAACTGTCAGTTGGGTTTCAAAAATCCAAAGTGTTGCTACACTTTCAACAACAAAAGCAGAGTATGTTGCTACTACAGACGCTAGTAAAGAAATGATTTGGTTACAAAGGTTTATGGGTGAATTGGGTAAAAAGCATGATATGGGCACGTTATACAGTGATAGCCAAAGTGCCATTCATCTTGCAAAGAACTCAGCATTTCATTCCAGGACTAAACACATACAACTCAAGTACCATTTCATACGGTCAGTGTTGGAAGATGGAGAGTTGAAGCTGGAAAAGATACACATTAGCCAGAATCCTGCAGACATGCTAATAAAAGTTGTAACCAGGGAGAAACTGAGAATATGCTCAGTTTCAATTGGTCTTCAAGGATGACGATGAAGATGAGAATCAGCCATGTCCAAAGAGGAGTCATTGTCCAGCAAATGAAGTAGCGATGGAGGTGCCACAATCATTCTCCAAGTGGGAGATTGTTGGTGTGGAGCATGATTATTTAGAGGTCTTTGTGTTCAACCAGATGTATACCCCAGGAAGTTTGTACACCCCTCCACATTGGGGGGTGCGAGGGGGGGCTTAATTTTCTAGTCAATCTGGGCCGCTCATTAGGCGGATGATTTGACAGTAGAACTTATGTTTAGTTTAGGGTTTTTGCCCTAGAAGGCAACCCCTCTCTTTGTATGAGGGAATTGTATTGAGGTTGTGTAATATAGATGTGTATTCTCCGAGTGAGAAACAAAGAGGTGAGACTGTGAGAGAAAACAGAGGATATTACAGCGGATCTGTTGTAGGTTGTGTCTCTTCATTTTGCTCGATAATAGAAAGGAAAGACTGGCTCTTCAGGGTCGACGTAGCCCAAACTGGGTGAATCACGTATATCTGTGTCTCTCTGGTTTTATGCATTTTCTGTGTTTATATTTATGCAATATTCTATGTGTTCCATTGCTCTGTAATATATAATTTTCTAACATATGATCCAATAATGGATGTGTACAATCTATCATATGATGAATTCCAAAAGAAGATTGTACAAGCACGGAGAAAGCATTTTTTGGATGATCATGCATCACCTGCATTCACTAGAGAGAGTGTGATAGTGGTGGACACCAGTAAGAATCTGAATTTCATTGTCGAAGCAAACTTGGCCTTTACATGTGCAACAAGATCAAACACCCAGTATTTAACGGGTGAGAATAAGAAATTGGCACAAAACTTATAGGCTTGCAAACAACAACAAAAAACCTCTGTGCAACAGCATAGAACACAGTCTCTGCATAGGTCTACTTGGAGGAAATGAGAGCAGCGATACTTGGGGAATTATCAACACTTAGAAACACCATGCAGGACCTTTATGAGTAGCTCATAACCATAAATAAGGTAGTTTTTCACTCACATGGTTTGCAACAATAGAGCAGAGACTTTGTCAAAACTATTAAGAATGTATAAGCTACCATTGTCGTCGTGCAGGAATGGACAATGCGATACAAAGGGGCACTGCTTAACTTTCTAAAGAAAATGAAGCCATAGGTAGAGAATGAGAAAGAAAGAGTTCAAATATTGGTTCATAAAAATAAGAAACTCACCTTTGTGATGGGAAGTATTCATGCCTCATATCTATGGTTATACAATATTTTGGATTTCATGGTGAAAACACATAGGATCCCAACATTTGGCTCACTCACTGAAGCCAAACGCAAACACTCGGTCAGGCAAGAGACCGAATAGTACTTGAAGCAACTGAGAAAAATTGCCACTAATGAGGATTTGAAGATGAACATACATAACATGCATAGTTATATCGGTGGTCCTATCTAGATTAGAACAATGTTTCTCTTGCTCGAGAGGGACGTTAAAATTGGCTCCAAGTCATTGTACCCCGATGCTATGGAGAATAGAGTCTGCTTCCATCCAAACACCATCACGTAGTTTGGGGATGTTATCGCATAGTATCGAGCTTGGTACTAATATGTGATCGAGAATCATCAAGTGAAGTTGCTAAGCTAGAGTTTCCCAAACTCAAGCATCATAGTATTTTGTCTTGTTAGGATGTTAAGTTGTCACTACCCTATTTTGTCTGATATGGGTGTGACTGTAAAATGTAATATTATTTGTAATTATTTGTAAAGTGAAATTCTTAGTCTCAATATTGGAATTTGAAGAGTCATGATGTAATGTAATGAGTCATTTTGTAAAGAAGTTGAAGAGTCACGAATATATCCTCATAAATCATTTTGATATATCATCATAATTCATGTAAAGGGCATTTGGGAGCCAAGATTTTGGATAGGCTTAGGCTTAGGAAGATCTTGGGAGTTTTGTGAGAGAATTGGCTTCTTCGTAGCATAGAGCGAGTATACTTCTTTGGAGGAGGAGGTGTTACTGAGTTTAACATTCTACTATTGGGGCTAGTGGTTCGTCAATGGTGTATGTATGATTGGAAATTTCACTTTCAACAAAAATCAAAGTCGACCTGCTTTCATGCATATGTTGTGAATATAATAGGATTTTTCTTGTTGTGTTTGCAATGTATGTTATTTAACTTATGCTCATGCTTATGAACTATTTCATTTGCATTTGTATGAATCTTGTTGAACGTGCGTTGTTGCATTAATTTGTCACCTTAACTTGTGGATTATTCTGCATGTTAGCCTGTGATGCAATTATGCTTGTGTGTTCCTTTTACGTTGCGTACTATTGCAAGTTTCTAAGGGGCTCACTCTCTTTTCCCTTCGTGTGTTGGAATTGTTCATTCATCGCACTTGACTATCTGCAAGGTCACACACTTGTTCTCACCAAAGATACTGTGCACCACTCTATGCATATTTGCAACCAAGGAAGATCATTAACACCCCACTTCTGGGACTCCTACTCCAAATGATGTGAGGTATAGTTCAGACTTCATGTCAGGGAGATCCCCTGAATGTTGGCAAGTCCAACACCGTCAACATTTCTGGCGCTAGAATTAGGGCCAGATGACAAGATAAGTGCATGGAGTCTGTGTGAATTTCCGTACTCATTTATGGATTCAACACAAATAAAAACCTCGACATGTTTTTCTAAACCCGAAAATATGAAAGTGCCAACGAGAGTTATTCATGACTTGTCAAATCTGAAATTCAATGGTGAGGGTAAAACAACCTTATTTGAGCACACTGCACAATTTCTTATTTTTTGCACAAAACACAGCATCCATTGCGAGGATGCTTGTTGTAGGTTGTTCATTCTCACGTTCAAAGGGCGTGTAAGGGAATGGTGTAACACATTGCCTGAATCCTCCATTCACTCTTTCGAACACCTTATCACAGAGCTATTCTATGCTTTTGGTATGTATGATCGTGAAACTCTGTACAAGAAAATTTTGAATTTGTGAAAAACACTTGATGAATCTACCCAAGATTTTCGCAATCATTTTATTCATTTTTTCTTTGAATTTCCTGAAGATGAATTTGATTTCCCTTTCTTGGTAGACAAATTTCTATATCTTGTTCACATTTCAAATAATCTGCAGAAGCTTGAACCTTTCGAACCGCTCCCAACATACCTCGGTATTAGAGATTCTAAATCTATGATGGATAAAGTTGTTGTTGCAAGTGACCTTCCATCACCTTCTTATCAAACAACTCTAGTTCCGCAGGTTGAGGTGGGAGAGCTTGAGAATTCATCCATTGATTTAACACCATCCCCTCCCACCACACATCCTCAGAATTTTAGTGTAGGTTTGGATCGAGAATCTAATGGATACGATGAAGTGTAATCTCCTCTTCCTCCATCCTTTGATTCCTTTGGTGCTCTGGATGATGATTTATCGTGTTCCCCAGTTTCAAATATTTCTCTTGATGTTCTGAGGATCAAGTCCTAGATGGAGTTAATGTTGAGCAACCAACTTGCGATATCATTTACAGTTACTATATGTGGGAGTCTACATATAAACAAGAATTTGCGATGAAGGATGATTCTTTTCCTTCCGCACCTCTTCCGCATTATCTTGACATTTTCCACGATTTTTTTCATTCCTATTGAATCTTGTGAAAATTTAGTTTCAGATGACATTACTAGTTTTGATCATTCTAAGAACACGTGTAATGTAAGTTTTTCATCTGAATGTGGAGAGGACGAATCTTCTACTCTTAATTTCCCCAATCTCTCATCTCATATTTCTGAAAATATGGAGGGTGAAATTTCTTGTTTTCAATCTTCCACTCTTTACGATTTTTTAGATCATGAGGATGCCTCTGTTTGCGATATTGAACTTTGTGATCATGGTTGTCGTGACCTTTTCATTGCTTCATTAGGTCATGATCCTAATTCTTCTGCTCTTGATCTTTCCAAGCCACCGATCTTTGATGATCCATATTCTGAGGTGTAGGAACTTCCCTGAGCTATCGAGGTACTTTGGCTCTAGTTGATGGTTATGTCAGGTTCTCATAGTCTTGCGGTCAGTTCCACTTCCGATCATAAATGTGTTGCATCTTTCCAAGCTTCTCATCACTTTTTCACACACAATGAGAATTATTCTATTCTACGATTTCCCCATCCTCCATTTGTATCACACAATCCTATCACCCAGTCATTGGAGGAGTCATGCGTGGTGAGTGCGATTGCGAAATGAAAAATTTATTCTTTCTTTATGTTCAATCGTTTCCTCAATTCAAAAGTTTGTTCTTGCACATCTTGAGGTCGCAATGTGTCCAAACACCACAATGCACTCGCATAATGTCTTCCATGCATGTTTCATTCTTACTCTTTTGCATGTACTTCCAAACCTCGAACGTTTTGGTTTGCATTGTCCTATCTTTTTTGTTTGTTGTTATGCTTGTATATATTTTTTGACATGCATTCCCTCGCATACATAGGCCAACTAATGCATCAGTGGTTGCATTGGAAGTATCACTTCACTTGAGTCTAGCCTATTGTTATATGGAATTTGCATCTATGGATAAACACATTTTCCCTAGGTGGGTGACTACACCTAAAACAACAGAAAGAAAGTAGTTTAACCTTTTCTTATAGAAGATAGATGATATGGAAGAACTTACTTGTAGTCTTTCACTTCCTTGATCTCTTTTGGATCGCTCTTGTTGCTCCCACTTAAACTCAATCTGCTCAAAAGGTATCTGAATCAAGAGAAACAGAAACAAGAAAAGATCAAAGCATACATGATCTATCTACTATAAAACAATGGAATCAAAGACAACACATAATCATCACAGATATGAACAGTCATATGAGAAAATGAATAAGATCTTTATTAATGTAGAAGGAAGAGTATCACCCAATACAGTTTGATCCTGTGCCACTCCTCCAGCTTCAGTTCAACCCTCACCACATAAAAAACACACTACTCTAATAGCATAACATTGCTTAACATAAACTCAATCCTCAAACCAACAAAATTTCCTTACAAACTTCAGATCCTAGCCCCCTGATCATTATGATGAGTGGTCAATTTATAGGAAATGGAGGTAGTTTTGTCATAAATGAGGGTATTGAATGGCCTTCCAAACTTGTAGTTAGTTTCCATGGAGCAAGGGATGAGAGGATAGGAGGTTAATAGATGCTTAGACTATCCGATTTCGAGCTCATAGGAGGAGATAAGAGATGGGATCCTTCTAGAATCATCTACAATCAAGGAATATTCCTAGAACCCTATGCAAATTTCACTCAATCTCGCCCAACACGGGTCAAAGAGGGCCTAAGTGCACTGTAGTGCAGGCCACAGTGGGCTTGCTTGCTCTACAGTGCACTGTCTCAAGGCTTGGGCTATGCTGGTGTCCCAAGGAGGCATTTTAGGAAGGCTTCAGGCTGGAAAACTTTCATAGAAGGAGGCATTCAATGAGTTGACTTGTCTAGGGCATGTAACAACTGAATTAGGGTTTGATGAGCCCTAAAAGTACTGATCTGAATGTCAGGAGTGATGTGCCCAAATAGACTTGTAACAATTTCCCCCTAAAGCATGAAGTCAAAAATGATAATGTCGAGTGATATGCTTTACGATGTGACGGACAGGAACTAAAGCGGATGGTGACTTGCATCGATTACAATACATAACATCATGATATTTTGAATTTTTGATGAATTGTTGAGGGAAGGCATACCCATACTGAGCATATAATATTTCATTACATGTATATAGATAGTCATCTACAGATATAGACCCATGATGGGATGACCATTAATGTAAATCCATCATACAGTTGATTTCGTACTCTCCTGAAATCACAGCTCAGATGGATGAAACTAGATTTGGGGTCTTCTATCTCATCCAATCATTCACTCAAGTACGAGTCTAACCATGTGAATATGTGATTTGAAGTTGATCATGGGAAGACACCATCTGATTACCAGCCAATGATGTAAGTTGTTAACAAACACGATAGAGATCACTGATAATGATAATGATTCTCAAGTTACTGCAGTACATTCTGCATGGTGTGAATAAATGTTTTGATGTCGAACACCATACAAAGTCTTTCAGTCGAAGGCCAATGATGTCAACCTCTTGCCGGAAGCGAGAAACTTGCCATTGATGTATGGAAGCCTCAAGGTACTAGAAGGGTGTTTCTAAGTCAACTTCTTGGATAATGTGTTGATGTCGACAAGAAGCAAATCGTCATAGGAGGGCCTTGATGTATCCCACATCAATGACATGAAATGAGTGTAATGATTTTGGAGACAGAATGTCATTGACGACACGAGGTTTAGGAATGGCAGTCATGAAAATGAAGGTTTATGAGTATTGTAAAGGATGAGTTTTATTAAATGACTTCTCTTGAACATGTTAGTGACACTGAATGAATTGGCAACATTGACCCAAAACCAAAGTGATGGATGGTGTGATAGACCATAAGTATCATAACCACCAAGTAGATAACCCAACCCAAATAGTCATAGAGATGAAGTTAAAGTGTCATGTTCAAGAGCGACTTTATACCATAAAGTGATTTAGCCCTTTTCCCATTTTCCCCAGTCATTGTTGACCAATACCTATTTATGTTTTAACAAGGTTGAGGAGGATAACATATTCTTGTAGTATAATTCCACCTTTTGGGTGAATCCATCGCTATGTGATGTTTTAACGAGCCTAGCGAAGGTGAAACTCAGTCTTGTCATGATGGATGAGTTTGTCAATATTTGATGTTTTAGCGAGTTTAACGACAATGAGAACTTGGTCCTTTTCATGTTTAGAGAGTTTGAAAAGGGAAAAAAAGAAAACTCCACAAGTTATTTTTCATAAGTTTCTCTCTCAAGTCCGAAAAATCATAAAATAATACAAGAGAGAATCTATTGACTATGTTCGATCAACATATTACTTTTTCGTAAATAATCTATCTCAGTCTGGAAAATGGTTAAACTATAATGAGTAGATGTCATTTCCAATCTGTTAACGAGCTGAAAAGGACAAGCACTCAGAAATCTTTTCATATTTTGAGAGTCTGAAAAGAGCTCAAAGAGGACTCTAAGGGGGTTCCTTTTTCTATGTTTAACAGAGCTCAAAAAAGAGATAAAAGTATGCTCTATGGTCAAAAGTACAATTCATGATCGTGCACATCAAATTCACTATATCAGTTATAAATCTGTTCAACGAAACAACAAACAGATTAAACATACCTGTTTCATTGGTAAAAATGGGTCAAAACTATAGTTTATTCATTAAATGACATGAAATAACCATAAAACAAGAATTTACGAAGTCATTTTCACCATTTGATATTTACCATTCAGTTTTGTACTCTGAACCAGTTTTTACCTTGAACTTTAGCAGCTGATTGTGAGAGATTATGTGGATCATTTGTCACGCTGTCAAGAACAGGTAGGAGATCTACCTTTTCTCTTCCATTTAAGTCCATTTGCAAGTTTTTTAGGGTCTTGGGGTCCCTAGGGTAAATATACTTCGCTCTGGGATCAGCGCAGCCTATCACATCGAAAATTGCACTATAGTGCACCCAAACAGAAGGGTACCTTCTCTGCAGTGACTGTCTCAAGGCTTGGGCTGCGCTAGGCATAGTTGATAAATTTGTTTCTTTTGTTTTACCTAAAACCTATTCAATTTTTTGCATGAAATGGATCCTAAGTAAGCTTATGGTTTGATTTTAGGCTTTGATCGGATCAGAATGACTATTACTTTGCGAGAAAGAGAGCATGAAGAATAGGATATGGTTTCCCTTAATGATCTGGGTACAGTTGAGGCCCTTAGAGACTGTGGGTTACTCAAATACTTTAGATTGTCCGAGATGAGGCAACAACTAGAACTATTGCAATTCCTAGTTCATTCATGGGATCCAATAGATCAAGATTTTCACATAGGGGGAAAAGTGCTCCCTATATTGATCGATGATGTTTACTTCCTTACAGGATTGTCGAGATGTGGTGCCCCCTTATCTCTTTTAGGTTCTACCCGTGGGGTTGAATCAGTGACGACCTACATTTGATATTTTTGATGGCCAAGTACACATCCTAGCAAGGATGGGAAGATCAACATTAGGGATGTTCGTGATTTGCCCTTGCGAACAATCCTTTTCAATATTGTAAAGTTTGCAGGTAGTGCGACACTTCATATGGCGAACATATCATATATGCAATTTGCACTTGAGTGCCTTGAGCTAACTACATTCAACTAGTGTGAGGCAATTCTCTCTTCAATGAAAGAGCAGCTGACCAAGGTAAAGAGCGATAAGATGAAGAGTTTTAGCTATGGTTCAATATTGATTGCCTTTACCTTAGAGAGAGTTCCATTGATGCAACCTCAGTACGTGTCACTCGGTTTGACTGGTCCTAGAGATCCACGGATGCAGATATGGGTTGAGTTGATGGCTCGACATGTTGGCCAATCATCAATCTCATTTCCTCCTGCATTCTTCAGTTGGCTCAGTCGAAAACACCTTGTCATCGAGGAGCATCCATATGCGGGGATGGACTTTCGTGGAGATCTAGATTTGAGGTTATCAGTGCGTGCCCAATGGGGTGCAAGAGGTAAATTGTTTTGGCCAAGTGTTTTTAATTTTTTAAGTTTCTACATTTTTTTGTGTTTTTGATGTTTCCAAGAATAAACTAGAAATGTACTCATGCATGTAGATGTTGGTACTGCTCGACCTATGGGACATCAACAGTAGGCAGGTGAACTAGTGCGGAGAAATTTCAGAAGAGTAGTTCTCTAGGATTTGGATTTGACTGAGACACTGGCAAAGTTACAAGATCATATAAAGGGGTTAACCCTCGGTATTCTGGATGTCCGTATCGAGGAGTTACTGATGAGGCTGCAATGCCATATTATTGGTGTACCTAGCCATTGGATGAGGCTATTGTGCATGATAGCTCGAGGTCAGATGACCAACATGCCTTGGACACAAATTTTGTAAAAACTTTTAAACATCTATCTATTTTTACTTTTAGTCTTTTTTTATATATATGGTTATGTGTAATCCTATTCAACTATTGATGTGAATTGAAAAATTTACTTTTACATGTGTCATAAATGTTTGTTTAACACATAGTTTACTAGTGAATTAGTTAATGTGTTAAAGTTCCTGTGTTTATATTGCATGTAATCAAAATGTCTTTCCAAGAGACAAACTCTAAGGAACATACGGTAAATTGTTGGGTTTTGAATGATATAAACATTTGTTAGTTGCAGTACGACAACTTGTCGTCTAGGTACATAGCCTAGCAAGGATGGGAAGATCAACATCAGGGATATTCGTAATTTGCCTTTGCGAACAATCCTTTTCACTATCGTAAAGTTGGTAGGTAGTGCGACACTTCATTTAGTGAACATACCATATATGCAGTTTACACTTGAGTGCCTTGAGCCAACTACATTCCATTGGTGTGAGGCAGTTCTCTCTTTGATGAAAGAGCAGCTGAGCAAGGTAAAGAGCAGTAAGATGAAGAATTTTAGCTATGGTTCGATCTTCATTTCCTTTACCTTAGAGAGAGTTCCATTGATGCAACCTCAGTAAATGTCACTGAGTTTGATTGGTCCTAGAGATCCACAGATGCAGAGATGGGTTGAGTTGACAGCTTGACATGCTGGCCAATCATCAATCTCATTTCCTCCTGCATTCTTTAGTTGGATCAGTCGACAACACCTTATCATCGAGGAGAATCCATATGTGGGGATGGACTTTCGTGGAGATCCAAATTTGAGGTTACCAGTGGGTGCCCAATGGGGTGTTATAGGTAAATTGTTTTGACCAAGTGTTTTTTATTTTTTAAGTTTCTACATGTTTTTGTGTTTTTGATGTTTCCAAGACTAAACTAAAAATGTACTCATGCATGCATATTTTGGTACTTTTCGACCTATGAAACATCAGCAAGAGGTAGGTGAACCAGCACGTAGAAATGTCGGAAGAGCAGTTCTCCAGGATTTGGATTTGACCGACACTGGAAGACTTACAGGATCATATAGAGGGGTTAACCCTTGGTATTCTAGATGTCTGGATTGAGGAGTTACCGATGAGGCTACAACACCATACTATTGGTGTACCTATACATTGGATGAGGTTATTGCGCATGATAGCTCAAGCTGTGACTTGTTATCATGAGACTTAAGATGTTTGTCTATATACATTTTAAGTTTCAAGGTCACATGACCAACATGTCTTGGATACAAATTTTGTAAAAACTTTTAAACATCTATCTAAATTTTACTTTGAGTTTTTTTTATATATATGGTTATGTGCAATCCTATTCAACTATTGATGTGAATTGAAAAAATTACTTTAACATGTGTCGTAAATGTCTATTTAACACATAGTTTGCTAGTGAATTAGTTAATGTGTTAAAGTTCCTGGAAATGTGTTGATATTGCATGTAATCAAAATGTATTTCCAAGAGACGAACTCTAAGGAACATATGATAAATTGTTGGATTTCGAATGGTATAAACATTTGTTAGTTGTAGTACGACAAGTTGTGAGTCTAGCCTAATGATGATCCGATGAATGCCAAGTGAAATGGCATCAGAGAGGAGTTCAATCAACACACTATACTCAATGATATTGTTCATATAATAACTGATACAAATCCCTTGAAAACTCACTATCTCTTCACTTGGAATGAATATGGCCCATGCTGCAGAAGATAGGTTCTCCATACTATGACTAGCACCACCGGCATAACCAACAAATGGTTCCAAAGATTCTGACATCTGCAACAAATGCAAAGCAGATTACTTAACCACATAAAAACTCTAAAAGTCACACTGACACACATACATGCAAAAAAAGCATATATACAGTGCTTATTACTACGCAAAATCAGGCACAGTAATGTTTCAAATACAACCCGTTACGGGGCTGTGATGATGGAATTCCATCATAATCAACTAGCTCATAAGCACCTTTTGCCAAAACATGCTTGACAATATGGGCCCATCCATAATGGTTCAAATTTATCTGCTCCTAGTTTATTAGCTTCCTAATCATAAAGTAAGACGAGGTATCCTTATGAGAAAATGTGAGGCTTGACATTTTGGTCATATTGCGCCTTTATTCATTTCCTATGTGCTTTGTTAGCCAATGCGGCTTCACAACAAGTTTCATCTAGATGGATGAGCTCTAAGAAACATGCTTGTTCTTTAGAAGTGTCAGGTAATAGGTCAATCGCGATTTTTAATGACGAAATTTTACATTGTACATGCAAGATTGTCTCCAGACCATACACCAATTGAAAAGGTGTGAATCTAGTTGCAGTTCTCACCGAGGTTCAATAAGCCCACAAAGCCGAGTACAGGATTAAATGTCAGTTTCGTTTATGAACTCCTATAATTCGTTGGAGAATTCACTTAAGGATTTTGTTGATAGCTTCAACTTGTCCATTAGCTTGTGGATAATAAGGAGTAGAACTATCATGTGAAAATCCTAACTTGGAAGTCAATTCGGTCATCATATGGTTGCGAAAATGTGAACCATGATCTGTAACTATAGCTTGTGGTACACCAAATCGTGCAACCACATGGTTGAAGAAAAAAGAGCAGTCGTCTCACCATTGTTGTTTAATGTAGGCATGGCCTCGACCCATTTCGTAAAATAGTCCACGGTGACAATAATTTACCCATGCCCCCGTCCGAGGTAGGGTTACATGTCATAAAATTGATGCCCCATTTTGATGCAAAAAAATGTAATGATAGAATGAAATGGTGTAGGTGGTAATCATATTTTGCAGTCAAAAATCTGGCATGCATGACAACTTATGACAACAATAATGCAATCATTGAATATAGTTTGCCAAAAGTAACTAGCACGAAGAATCTTTTGTGCGGTAACATAACTAGATAAATTTCCACCACAAGCACCAAAATGGAAATCATTCAAAACTTTCTCGGCTTCCTCATGAGTGAGGCACCTCTGTCAAATCGTATCGCTACCATGATGATAAAGGGTGCCGCCAATGATCAGATACTCTTTAGCTTGGTAACGAATATGTCATTGTTGCAAGCGAGAGGTATTGGGCCGGAAAGCTTGGGTTTGGAGATATATCAGTATATCTCCATACCATGGGTCAGATGATGAAATGAGAAACATGGACTCATTCGGAATTGATGCTTCCATTGTTGAATCAATATCGGTAGAGGGAAGGTCGCAAAGAAGCTCGTCAAAGATTATAGATTTCTTAAATATGGATTTGATGAATTCCAAATCAAACTCCTACAAAATGATGATCGATTTTGAGTATTCCCTCCCCCCCCCCAACAATTGACGTGACAGAATATATGTCATAGGGTTGCAATTTGAAATGATAATGGTTTTTCGAAGTAGGATATAGTGGTGAAATCTGTGTACAGCTTGAACAATAGCCAAAGCTAACTTTTCGACATAGAGTACTTAACTTTCGTATCATTGAGATTGTGACTCAAATAATAGATCGGATGTTCAGTCCCATATTCTTCTTGGACTAAAGCCATAACAATCGTTGTATCTACAGCGACGAGATACAAGAAACAGTCGTTTTGATAATTAGGGGCATACATTAATGATGCTCGAATCAGGGTATCTTTGAGAGCATCAAAGGAAGCTTGCGCAACCTGATCCTAATGGAAGGGAATTCCCTTTTTAAAAATACGAGTAAATCCTTTAGCCATTTTAGCACAATTGGGAATGAACCTCCTTAGAAAGTTAGCCTTCCCTTGGAGTCTCTATAACTACAGTACATTGGAAGGTAGAGGCAGATCAAGAATTGCCTTAACTTTCAAAGGGTTGAATTGAATTCCTTCTTTAGACACTACAAAACCAAGAAAATGACCAGAACCAACACAAAACACACATTTATGTGGATTGAATCGAATTTTGTAGTGTCGACCTTGTAAAAAGATAGCTCTCAGATGTTGCAGGTGATCAACCTGTTTCCGTGAATGAGTAGGTAAATCATCAAGATAGGGTTGAACAATGTGTTTAATGTCATGGAAGGCATAATTCATTGCCTTGTGAAAATTTTCCCCATCCTTCTTCAATCCAAAAGGTAGTTTCCTATATGCGAATGTGCCCCAGGGAAAAATAAAAGCAGTTTTATATTGGTCTTTTGGGTGGACATTGATCTGATTATAGCCAGAAAATCCATCCATAAATGAGAATATTTCACATCTGACACAGTCATAAATTATCTAGTCGATAAAGGGAGTGGGATAGTTGTCTTTTGGACAAGTGTTATTAACATCCCTATAATCAACACACACTCGTATTGTTCCTTGTTTCTTCATGACAAGAACAAGATTGGAAACCCAATCGGTAAGAGGAACAAGGTAAATGAAACCAACATGCAAAAGTTTTTGAATTTATGCTTTTATGGCAATAGCCTTCTTTGGGTGAACAGGACGGAAGCGTTGTTCGTACCTATTTGACATCATGATACATTTTAATTTCATGTTCAACTATACTAGAATCAATTCTTGGCATTTCCTCATATGACCAAGCAAATATGTCATGGAATTCACGGAAAAGAGCACGGTAAGTTTCAAGTTCTGATGGAGAACAAGATTTGCCAACATGAATTTTCTCTACAATTCCAGGTTTGGTCAAAATGTCGATAGAAATGGTTTCTTCGATATTTGACAAGTTTCGTTTGGAATAAACTGTGTCTATAAATGCAAAATTTGAAAGGAAATCAACAACTAAAAGGTGATTTGGTTCATTTGAAACATCTTCTATGTGTTCCGGAAGATGGGATCAATGATGATAATCTTCGCATGGTTCTTCTTTTGTCATCATTGATTGGATGATTCCTTCGTCAGTAGAAAATGTACGTGAAAAAGGATTGGAGGAAGTACCATATTCTAACGAACGATCAACCCATACAATTGGTGATAATGGATCTCGGTTTGTCACACATGCCAAAAAGATTGATTGCTATGCAAGCTCAATGGGGCTTAACAGCATGATTTCATTACTCATATCAACTTTAGAATTATTGGAAATATTCCATGAATCAGATGAAGTGGAAGATAACATGTTGCAAGTCTCAACCTTTGCCACTTTTGCCATTTGTGATGGTGGCAATAGCAAAAAAGTACGCATTAGGGAAGGCTCTTTGAAGATACCTACTCCAACGTTCTAAAGAGATCTTGGGGGTCCATGAACTAACAGAATAATTCCAGTAGCTTGTGAACTAGAGGCCAAGAATCTGAGTTGATCAATTACTGTGATTCCGCCTTTATGAGGGAAATCGATCATACGAAAGTATGTCAAAACCATAGCAACCATAGCATAAACCCAAGGTCTTCCTAGCAAAATGTTGTATTCAAGCGGTCTATCAACAACCTAAACTTCAACAGTTATAGTTTTCCCCCCTAGTTCTATCTGTAGGTTACTTAAAATTCCACAAGGTGTATAAGTGCGACCATCAAAAGATTTTTAAGTTGTGGGTGACCGTGACAAAGGCAGGGAGCCAAGTGTTTTCCAGCAACTCATTGACATGATACAAGTAGATGCACCCTCGTCAATGATGGTTCAGTGAATGAGTTTATTCAAAGCCTTTACTTGGATCAGGAAAGCTAATTGAGTTGGTAATTGTGGCGTATATCCCGCATGGTTAAAAACCACAAGATTAGAATCCGTTGGATCAATTCCACCAATTGCTGACAATAAAGCCTGCTTTTGGGAGGGATAATTTTGAAGCACCTCAAGCGTCGACATAGTGGAAGGTGACTGAGCCAAATCTTCTACTATGTTATAGTTTTGCGCTGCTCGAGCTCGAGGGTTGAATGTAGACTTATGTACAACTCCTTTAGGGGGTTTTATTGTTAACTCTGGTGCAATGGGTGGTGGAATGGGATCAGACGAAGTCGAAGTCAAAGTATTTGGTTGATTTGAAGCCTGGTCATTTGATGACGATGATGGATTACCATAATATTTACTTTGTGTAGACACCAAAACATCAATTTTAGGCTTAGAGGTGGATAGCATAAGCACTTGTGAAGTGGAAGCATATTCTGTAGCAACCAAATGAGTGCCTAGATTCAGAAAAAGATCTGTCAACACCGTGGATGCACTAGAAGTCTTAAGAAATTTTGAGACTTCAGAGCGGTGACGACAGTCTCACGTAAAATGCTCCTCGTTTCATATTAAACATGGATAACGATGTTTCCTAGCCGGAGAAGAGGAATCAAATGATTTCTCTTGAGGGGGGGGATTTTGTTTCTTTTTAGCTTTCTGTTATGAAACCAGCTCAAGAAAAGATAGAAAAGATAGATCAACGCCTTAGAATTTAGCCTCTTCGAGGGGGCAACCTCCTTTACATTACATAAATGAACAATTCTTGGATGATTCAAATGAAAAGACCTCCTCTCTATATGTAGGAGTCTAAGGGGTCATAACATAATCAGAGCCTACATAATAATTTAAGGGCACAATAATAACAATAGTGGGCTTCTATGGGGCACAATAGTAACAATATGGGCACTACATGGGTACATCAATATAATAAGTGGGTTGTACTAATAATAATAAGGGGTTACACTAGTAGTATAGGGGCCTAACATGCCCCTCTCCTTCAAAAAGTGTTGTCCTCAACGCTTGAGTAGTTCTTGATGCTTCTGTATAAAATTATTGTCCTCACATGTGGAATATTCAGTGGGTAAATTCTTCCACTTGATGAGATACTCTGAAATTGATCGATTTCGTAGTTGTCAGGTTCTTGTTTTTGTGACTGCTCCAGGTTCCAATATGGTTTTTCCTTCCTCTTCAATTTCTGGCAATATTGTTTGAATTGGGATCTTTTGCAACTTTTGAATAAGTGGCCATACTTTTTTGTCCTTCTTCCATTCATCCCTTGCTTTGTTTATCCAATCTGGTTGGATAATAGAAATAACACAAAACAATGCCTCCACATCCTCATCCTTGAAGAGTCTTCCCATTTGGTAAGGTTGCCATTTTTTAAGTGCATGTAGTATTGCCAACATTTCCTTCTCATAAATAGCTTGCTTAAGATGTAGCAGTAAAAATACCCAACCACCTACATCAAAACATTTTTCACTATGATTTTGATCTACCTGTAGTTTCTCTAGATTTTGCACCGAAGTGGTGTTATCCTTTAAAAGTTGGAGAACTTGTTGTTGATGCTCAATGTGATCTTTCACTGCTTGAACCTTTTTCTTCTTGATATGTCCTTCTACCTCTAGAGTTTGGGGAGTGGTAATTTCTTCCAATCCTTTACAAGATATGGTCGGATTCATTTCTTGATGCTCGATGTGATCTTTCACTTATTGAACATTTT
>APFE030863634.1:0-14719 GCA_000404065.3 Pinus taeda | reverse complement strand
GTATTAATAGAATATTATTCTACTAATCCAAAAAGTATATCAAGATTATAATAAATTGATATTTAAATTAATTTGATTATTTATTATATATTTTTGAAAACAAATTGAACCATAACTAATTTTCACATTTTCACATGACCTCTTAATTCCAAGAGGTTTTAAGACTACCACCTATGCTCAATCTCAATGTTGGGTTATCTAATTTGGTAAATCTTATAAGGACCACTGTACGCAATAAATTAGAATCCAATCATTAAATATCGGATATATCCAACTTACATATTGATAAAATATGTTGATGTTGAGTACCAAATGTTTTGTGGGTATTCCAGCTGAGAGTTGTTCAAAACAAGTGTCGCTATCCAATATAACATACTTCTTATTACGTGTATTTTCCACGATAACATAGTTATGTTGAATACCAAATGTTTTGTGGGTATTCCAGCTGAGGGTTGTTCAAAACAAGTATGTTAAGTACCAAATGTTTTGTGGGTATTCCAGCTGAGAGTTGTTCAAAACAAGTGTCGTTATCCAATATAACATACTTCTTATTACGTGTATTTTCCATGATAACATAGTGTGTATCTAAGTAATTGAACATGAACACCTAACACAACACATCAAGAAGGCGACCAAGAAAAGAGAAACATATTCAGGTTTTCTATCTTCCCAAACTGAAGAACACACTAATTCTCCAAAGAGACATACACATGGAGTCTTAAATCCAGTTGCCAGAGGCTCTTTAAACAATTTGTGTGGCGGCCCACATTTGTTTTAATCGATTTCTTATGGTTCCTAATTAAAAAAATACAACTAGGTTTTGCTTTGATGGTCGGAGTGGAGCAAAACCATCTAGTTAACTAATCTGGGAGCTTTTACAAATATGTTAACATCAGGATCTTCTTGGCATATTGACAACGATCATTATTACACCAAGGACAATTAAGAAATTTTTTTAAGAAAAAAGAAATCTTTTCTCTAAAAAATCACTTTTTATTTTAGTTATTTTACATTAAAATTTAATATCAATTGCATTGTTTTAAATATAAACTTTAAGACAAAAACAATTTGAGAGAAAAATATTTTAAGACAAAACTTTATATTTAAGACAAAAATAGATTAAGACAAATATTTTAAGACAAAAGGAAAAAATTATTTTAAGACAAACTTTATATTTAAGACTAAAATAATTTAAGACCGAAAATATTTTGAGACAAAACTTTATATTTAAGACAAAAGTAGTTTGAGACGAACATTTAAATACAAAATTGTTTTATGACAAAAACAATTCAAGGCAAAATTGTTTTAGGACAAAACAATTTAAGACAAAATTATTTTAAGACAAAAAGATAAAACTTTATATTTAAGACAATGACCACTTTACATGAAACCTATTTAATACCATTAACAATTAAGACACAAACATATCAATTTAAGACAATATTATCTAACAACTACAAAATTGGCTCTTACAGTGCACCCCAAGTTCGCTTGCAGGCAACTACTATCTTGCGCATATACTGAGGTTTTATTTTACTTACCATTCATGTTATATTATATAAAGACACCGGTTTGTTGGGATCTTTGTTTTTGGGGTAGTGGACTAAGAAGAACGCGACAAATTTTACTGACAAGATTTCTCGAACATTAATTCCTCTTCTGTCCTTTTCATATCTTCTGATGCGATTAGAGACAACTTGTCTATCATTGCATTCGACACTGCTACATGGAGGGGAGTATTAAGGCAATTTTTTAAGAGAAGAAATATTTTGTCTTCAAATTTTCAATATGAGGCGCTAGTAAAAAAGGTAAAGGTAAACTATTAGAGGTCTGTCTACTAGCATTCACAAAGCGGCTGGTTTACCATGGTTGTGAAGTAATATTCAACAAAAGAAAAGTTTTCATGAGACACATAGCCATGGGACAGGTGAAGTAGATCGAGGTTCGTGTGAAGAACCTATATAAGCTAGATGTGGAAGACTATGCTTCATTAAGCACTAAGGTGGAGAAAGTGCGGGTTGCGATGTCGATGAACTTTCGAACAAAATACTTCGTCATTTGCATCATGGTACGTCGAATATTATATGACAAATAACCACTGGCCTTTGTAAAGGAGCACTTAAGTAGTAGGATGTATGCAAAGGATGTACATTCCGGAAGTACGTAAAATCCACTATGATGTTTATGGACCTTTCTCGACAAGCTGCATTGTCAAACATAAGTATTTTGTCATTTTTATTAATGACTTCTCACGGAAGTGTTGGATCTTCTTCGTTTGGAACAAAGATGAGACATTCTCCAAGTTCGTAGAATTCAAGGCACTAGTTGAAAAAGAAGCTAGCAAGAAGGTGAAGGTTCTGTTGTGGTGGTTGAAGCACCCTCCAAAATTTTGGCCCGCACTTAAATTTCGGAGCCTACTATGGATATTGTGATCGATTGTTCCTTAGTCAGTTTTTGGTAAGTTGATGATGTCAAGCTCCCCTTTTCAATCTTAAGAGTCGTTCATGCCTTTATCTTTACATAGAATGTGTCATCTTTGGGCATGGGGGTTATTTGCTTGTCATGAAAAGGAAGGTTTGTTTTGCTTCAAGGGGAAATCTTTATGAGAATGTGTTTTCCTCACCACATCGACATGTTTCATACTCATTTCACACACTCTTAGACGAGTGTCACCTCTATCCTCCCAAAGTCTATCATTGGAATCACAGTTGTCGTAAGCTACCACAAAGGATTTTGCATTAAGCGAAGTATGTGTTATATGTTCTAGTAGTGTATGTTGTGTTGCTAAGTTTTCAACTGTGTTATCATAGTCAATTTTTATCACTATTCACGTCAATTTGGCTAATCCCACACTTAACCAAATTTCGAAGTTTCCTTAGCAACCTAGCCTGATCCAACTTTCCTGAACTGCACACTTCACATATGTAACCCTCAATATTTTCCCTTTTCTATTGGAACTTTGCAATGCGTAGAAATCCCACACACATGGAGATTGTTAATATCATCCAAGCTTAGCTGTAATGACGCAAAATGTAGGGCCTTTGCAAATGTTTTGGCTCCTTGAAAGAGGTCATAAAAGGGATCCTTTTCATGAGTAAACTATTTGAATTTAACCATAGTGGTAAATTATTTAGCAACTTGATTTGGGTCATACTGTCTCCCTGGAACTATGGCCAATTTCCGAGATGTAATAGTCTCTACTTCTTTTACTACGTGCCCATAGTCATGTAGTGTGAAAGCATCACATTGTAACAGGAGGGCTAGCCAAATGGCTTTCTTTTGGTCCCTCTGGCCTTTGGTTAAACCACCCTCCCCTACTGTCCCATAAGCTATCTCTCTAACTAATAGCTTATCTGGAACATAATATGGGAGGACATGTGGAGCACTAATGCTCCCAAAAACTCTGATGTAAGTGAATGTTTCTTCACCGAACTGTCTTGCAAGTAGAAAGATGTCTATCTTGGCTTCTTCAAAAAGCTTGGATGTAATTCTATCAAAAATGGTTTTATGAATAGGCAACATAATACCTTGGCAGATTTTGTAAAAATGGGGATGGTGTTGGGATTCCCACAAGATTTTATGGTATACATGGATGGTGAGAGGGTTCTATATAGTCCACTTCCAACCCATGTTTGTAAATGGAGAACAAAATTAAATGGAATCCATTGCATAAGCACTCATATGAAAAGGAGGAAAAATTCTTGGGGAAACACTCCTCTTTTGCCTATATTTCGTAATAGTCATAACTAAATTGTCTAATAAAATATGACTCCAATTCATAATTGTTGTGTTTACCGTTGGATCAACTAATGGAACCCACTCTATAGAAAATTTGGTGCTATCAGCTTTACCAAAGTAATCTACACATCATTGCGTCTGGAA
The DNA here is from genome assembly GCA_000404065.3 of Pinus taeda. NCBI lineage: Eukaryota > Viridiplantae > Streptophyta > Pinopsida > Pinales > Pinaceae > Pinus > Pinus taeda. Next base: position 10,837 of record APFE030863634.1, on the reverse strand, counting down.
AATTATGTGGGGCAGAGAGGGATGCAATCAGGTAGATACCAAATTTTTCCCATTTAAATTTGCCTCTACCCAACCTCTGTGTCTGTGTAACGTCCAATGGGTCCTCTTTCTTTTTGGCGAAATGATAAAGGAAATCCTTGTTATAGAGCTTTTGAGGCTCTGGTAACTGATACATCTCGTGCATATTGTCTAGTGTGAAAGACACCATGACCTCATGTCTTGCATTTCTAAAAGTTCTGTCTGAGATATTTACATTATCAACCACCCATCTTACCATATTTGTGCATGGTAATTTCTTAGGTCTTGCAGGTATTCTGTGTAAAAATGAACATGCTGCCTAAAAGTAAGAAGCATCAGATGGTACTTCGGCATCTATTTTTGCTTTTATTTCCAGTGGCAAGGGTTTCTCTTCTTCTAGTAGATTATACATAGCTTCCCATGATGTGGTTCCTCCATCTTTGTTGCAGGTGGTATCGAAGAAGGGTGGCATCATGTCTGATTTCTCAAATGTAGTAATTTTTCCCTTCTTCACCATCTTTCCGATCATTGTTTCCTTCGAAGGTTCCCTCAAATTAAGCAATGGATATTATCGGATAAACATAGAACGAAAATGACAAAGAAAATGAAATGATTCAATTAATTCCTAAAGGTGACAAGGAAGAAGCTTTTAATAAAAAATGTAGATGAAAGTTATCAAATCATGTCAAGCCATTTTAAACATAAATGCCATTAAAACTTATTAAATACACACTAAGATCTTTTATTATGGACTTTCTTATTCATTTAAGTCATCGCATCGCAAACGTATAAGGAAAAACTTTAAGTTGATGAGTTTAAAGTGTGAAATGTCAATTATGCGATTGCGATAAATATTCTCGCAATATCGCATTTTGCATTATGCATTATTTCGAAGTTGTTTATAATTTTGTGAGGTGCGATGTCAGTGACGTACCTTTTATAGTTCAAAGCACATTTTGCTTGAATGAATACTTATTGCATAAAGTGAACTTTTACTATGCGCTGGAATTAACCAAGGTTATAACAAGTATCACATACTTCCATCAGGTTTAGATCATATTGCATTTCATAAACTTTATTAGTTCACGAGATTGACCTTTGTGTAAGCACCACGATGTGAAGGGTGTTCAACTTGTTATGTCGCAATATCAGTATTCACATATTCCAAAGGTTTCTTTGTTTATGCTTTTTGTGAATGGCGATATACGATTATGATAGGTACTTTATTTTGCAAGAAATTCTCTAAGCCTTAGTTTCAAAAAGTTTAATGATACCATAAGTTTATTACTGTGATTCCTTCTTATTCCAATTCACAAATCTTGGTTTGTTAATTAACCTTCGAAACTCATAAGCTTACGATATGCAATAAAGATATAATAGATAGTCATAAAGAGATTTGGCTTGATACTTTATATTATTTTATTTCTAACAATTCAAAAAGGAAGCATCTAAGTGCTAAGTTTTTCAGAGGATTTTTTATAAAGGGTCCCCATTTATCAATAATATATTAAATATTATATCAATAAATGAGGGGTTGTTGAAGAGTACAACAGGGCCCCATTGACACCCTTATCCATTTGGGATGGTGACTCAATTGGTTGTAGTCTTGGTTGTCTCAACGTAAAATTTACCTCAAACGAAATGCCTAATCTAATCTAACCTAAATGCATGAATGTATTCTAACTTTTACCTACTGATGTATGTTATTAATTAATGGTATTAACAAGAAATAGATAGACTTGCCTACCTGTAACAACTTGAATAAGGAAGTCTACTAAATGGGCCAAAATAAGAGCTAGACAGGGCTACCTGATTCTTTTTCCTATGTGAGGAGACAATCAATCAAAATAAATGAAAACTAATTCTAAATGTAGTGCTACTAGCTAAATAGAAAATAAACAAAGCTACTATAACTTGTCACATAGGAAATAGTTCCTAAATACCAAGAATGGGAATTTAAATAATGTGAATTTAACGTGGAATTTATGGTAGGAAATAGTTCCTAAATACCAAGAATGGGAATTTAAATAATGTGCATTTAACGTGGAATTTATGGTAAAGATCGAGAAGAAAAAGTACTTCTAAAAGCTAATATTATTAGTGTTTTAGTGTTGTGTATGTTTTGTTATGAGACTAAAATAATAAAGGAATTTCCACTAAAACATGGAAGTAATTCTCATACTTTTAATGATTATTAAATCAATTTATGATGACAAATTTCTAAGTGATTAGCTAATAAAAAAATCATTTAAATGCATAAAAAAATTCTGAGACAAATGACCGATCTATAAAATTACAAGTCCAAGTAGTTGATCATTTAAACAGAGAATTACATACATAACATTAATTCCACAATATGTAATCACCAACATAAAACTACCATAAACGAAAGAATATAATTACATTCAAACAAATAATAGTGTTTGAATTGAAATATAATTATGAGCCTTTGAATATCATGATCTTCATTTCACATTTAAATAGAATTCTTTGACATATATCAAGATCTGTCTATAGATAATGAAACCTCAATAGTGTGAAATTTTCCCAAAAAAATACCTAAAACTCATATTTGAGTATTAATTCAAATTCTATTGAAAAATCACATAGTATAAAATAGTAAAAAGAGTAATTTCTCTGGTAGAAATTGGAACCAAACAAAACCCCTAGCTCATTCTCATGGATCATATTATAATAATAAAATGAAGATCTAAAAAAGTAGTTGTAAAATTGTTGAATGAGGATTTTTGAGACAAAATTTGAGAACTGGAAAACCCCATTTTCCTTTGTTTTTCCAATTTCATAGATCTGTTATTCCTAATTTTGATTTCTTCCAACAAACTCTATAACAGATTAACCAAAACATGATTCAAAGCATATGAAAATTGTAAAACAAAACCGAAAATCTAAAACTACAAAAAAAACATTCTAATTAAAATCTAATCCAATTAATTACTAAAAATAAAATATATGCTCTCAATGGTTTCCTAAGATGGTATTCCTATCAAGAGGTTGTAATGGAAATGAATTCATAATATATAAAACTCCTCCAAATCCAATTTTCAAAAAAAACTCTCCAAAGTAATTCCCATAATGAGCCCTATTGGGCCTAATTTTGTGCCATAAATCACGAGATATAATCTCAAACTGAATGAACACTAGATGAATATTATTTTGGGAGAGTTTTATATATATATATATCATCGACAAACGTGAAAGTTAATGAGACCACAAGGGCTACCTGCAATAACTAACCTCAATGTTTTAATGCAACAACAAATTCAATAAAAAATGATAATGTGATCCATAATGAAATAAGACATTTAGAGTATGAAGAATGAAGTACATACATTTGATAGCACCATTTGTTTTGCAGCGTTTTTCAAATTAATTCTGGCATTTAGAGCACTCCATTATGTTATTTAGATTCTGGCATTTAGAGCACTCCATTATGTTATTTAGTTTAGTACCAGCGTTTTTACTTTGAAGGCGGATTTGGATTTCCGACTCCAGTGTCTCACAAATATAGTTTAGTACCAACGTTTTCACTTTGAAGGAGGATTTGGATTTCTGACTCAAGTGTCTCACAAATATTTATAATTTCAGCAACTTTGGGGTTAGCCACCATATTCTCTGTGAACATAATATAACGCGGGGGGAGCTTCATCGTAAAGGAGTCATCCGTATAGATATTAAATGAGCGATAGAGGCCATTCAATCCTCAAATATTCTAAACTCTTTATCAATTGAATGAAGTATAGATATTAAATGAGAGATAGAGGCCATTCAATCCTCAAATATTCTAAACTCTTTATCAATTGAATGAAACGTAAACATACTTTCAAAGCATGTACTCACTGCTTATTGACTATTCCTCTTCTTTGAATTATTTCCCAGTTTCATCAATTTTTTATATATTTTTTTTAATTTCTAACTGGAATATTGATGAGGACTTAGAACCACAGCATTGACAACACATCTTGAGCATCCAAAATCCCAATCAAACTATTTTCATAGAGCAACCAAAGTCAATCCACACTATTGAAAGAATAGGAGGGTCTACTATCATCACAAGCATCTAAACTCTATCACCACATTTCTATCATCACAATGATCTAAACTCTATGTGAGCAGAGGAGTAGTTTCCTTCTCTCTCATACTCTCAGCTTAGGTATATATCTCAAAAATATTTCAAATCCTCTCTCCAAGCCTTAATTATATATCAAAAATCTGACTTGAACCAACATTGAAGGATTGAAGTGACAGGTTTCCGCATAAAACTTTTCTAAACAAACATTATAAAAGATCCCAACAGGAAAAAAAAAAAAAGAAAACACGCTCTATCTATTTTTCTCTCGGGTGCCCATAAAGCATTCCCATTATCAGTTGCAGGAAAAAGCGTATTCTGGTTAATTGAACGAATTTTTAGATGTTTCTCCATATATTAAGAGCACCGTTCATTGCAGTTTTCTTAACGGGAATTTTGAACATGCAGGAAAGTTGTTTCCGTTGGTTTTAATAAATGACTTTCTTCGTAAATTGACGGTACAATGGTGGGGCGTGATTTAGCATTTGAGCTTTTGTTGCACCCAGGCATGCAGGCGATAACACGGGATTTGTGGGACAGTAAATATCATTTCGATTCGGTGAAGAATCATCATCTTCCACCAGCCATGCTTTCATTGACCAATCCATACTCCCGCTGTAAACAAGAAAGCCCGTGGAATTGGGAACGTCAACGGTGGGCACGATGGACTTTACTCGTCACTATGGCCCGGGAACAACGCCAACAACGAATCGAATCCATAAATATGGTCCTCTCTCCATATCTGTATCGTCTTGTCGACCAACCGAAGGAGATTCTTAACCATGGCCAGACACAACACTGCAACCCTCTTAAAAAGGTCGACATGTTGCAGCATCGAATTCATCTAGATGGTTTTTTCTCGTTCCCACACATTAATAGCCCCGTCGGCCGATCCTGAGTAGAGAATCTCTCCCTTTGTGTACGTTCACTGCACGTCTACTGCAGCAGATTGTTGGACGCTGAGAGTTTGTGTGAGAACATGCTTTGCATTTCCTACAATCAGAGCCCATACTTTGACACTTTTCCTATGCTGTCAACCGAGCCTGTAAAGAGAAATCCATGGGCAACAATGGCTACGGAATTGACGACATCATCGTGAGCTGCGGGGTTTTGGCTCAAGAACCTGAATGAAACACAATTTGTTCCTTGTTATAAGAGAGCAAGAAAAAGGCATTACCGTGCCTAATCCAAAGAGCACGAGGATGAGTCTGAACCTGTACATAGTTTTTGGGATTCAACTTTAATAGTAGGAAGTGTGCAGACCCACCTCCAAGCGCCAGAAAATTTTCAAGGGCGGTAACATATGTAGATTTTCTGATCGTGTCGGGCGCTGAAAACGTAGTCTCATCTTTCAATCACCAGAACCTTGACGGATCCATTCCCACGGTCTTTTGATTCTCTGTGCAGTTGTACATCATCCCTTTCACTACACCTTGCGTAACAAAGGTCACTGCGTGTAAAATTACCCATTCCCACAGTCTTTTGCTTCTCTCTGTGGTCAGACACGAGCCCTTGTTCCCTCTCACTGCCTGCAAAACTACCCCTTTCTAGTTCAGTTATTAGCAACGATGGATCGTCGGTGCCTGGAAAACTACTTTAACTACCTTGACCGCAACATTCTCCACCCAACGCCTTAAAATGTTCTAATCATCTAACATACAACATCAACGTGCCACCAATATACAGAGTGTCATGGAAGGGGATTTCTTCTCATAACAACGATTATGATTTTATGCTTATTATTATATAATTTCTTTTTTTTATTATATAGGGGATATGGGGATAAACCACCTTGATTTTTCCATTATTTTATTTTTTTTTATTATTTAATGTTATAATATAATTACATTATGGCATTTATAATTATATTAATTTATAGATATTTAATATATATTTCGAATATTATTTTTTTAACTAAATAAAATAATATAAATTTTATTTATATATCAACTAAATTAACAACTAATTAAATTATAAGTATTTTGACTATTAAATACGGGAGGAAATAAAATAATCAAGGATGGTGAATTTTATTTTAGCATTGAATGTAGAAAGAATATAATGAAAGAGGAAGGGAACCAATAAGGAGATGTTTTTTTGCTAACCAAAAATCAATACCATATACCATGTGCAATAGTATAGGCGTCACTAAAGAAAAAGTAGTAGTAGTCCAATTAATATTCCAATGTAGGTAAAAAAAGAGGGAGAAGATTTGGAGGAAGACAGAGGAAAGAAAGGAAAATCAATCTGGAAGTATGTCAATAAAAACAAAATAATAACTAGTTACATAGAGATACTAAGGTTCAAATAACTTAGTAAGGGATAAGAGGATTATGTTTCTTATTTTCTCAGGATAGTCTAAGTAAAATAAATAAATTACTCAAAGGAATTTGAGAATGTAAAAGGTAATTGTAATAGGGCTAGTAAAAAAATGCATTTAAATTTTAAAATATAAGACCATGGTAATGGAATACATATTCCCAAAAAAAATCTTAGTGGGGTGTCATTTTGGTTTATTATGGCTAAGGAAATTAGCAATGGAAATGAAAAAGGCTTTGGGAAGGCATGACGCATTTATCAACATTTTATTTATGAAAATAAAGAAAATTAGGAGAAAATGAAGGTGAAAGTTCACAGGTGAAAGAAATATAATGGAAATTAAATAAAAGAGAGGCCTCATTGATAAAAAGGCTTGTGAGGATCAATGGGAAGGCTTGGTCAGTGTAGCTTTTTGTGAGTTCAGGTTTGGAGCTCTCATTCTATTATCTCTCTCACATACTCTTGGACATTTAGATTTTTTTTTCGAACACTCTTCGAGAGTGTGGCATACTTGGATGCTTGGAGCAAGAAGGTAGAGGAAGGGCAGGAAACTGCAAGAGGACGTTAGGATTAGCAACTACAATGGTTTTTCCTTGCAGGTAATGAGTTGCATGTATTCTTTCCTCACTAGTTTTGGCATTCATGACATATGCATGTAGTTTATCGGTCATAATGTGTCATTCACAAGGAGGATTGCCTCGATTGATAGTGGATTTTCCTGGCCTTTCCATTTCCAAGATAACCATGGTGTTATGGGTTCATTTATTTTTATTTATTTATTTATTTTTTTTTCTAGATGGTTCTCATGTTTCCTTTAGCTTTGGTTGAGTTACTAGTTCCTAGAAGCCTTGGTTGGACAAATTCTTTTGAAGCCCTGTAACAACTTGCATAGAGTTACTAGTCTTAGAAGCCTTGTTTGGAGAAATAATCTGGAATCCCTTGGTGGGTTGAGTTATTAGTCCTAGAAGCCCTGATTGGACAAACTCTTTGGAATCCCAACGATGGTTGTGGGTTGAGTTACAAGTCCTGGAAGCCCTGGTTGGAACAAACGCTCTAGAGTCCTAGAAGGCTAGGGTGGAGACCAATCTAGTGATGGTTTGTGATGTTTGGCTGGGAGGTGGAATCATTGTTTGATGGGTTGAGGTGGTTTGGTGTCTGGAAACCTTCATTCATTTTTTTTGGATTTTTCCATGATATACCACATACATGCTTGGAATATAGCATAGGGGTGATTGCCTGAAGAGAGATTTAGCTCAGCCATGTCTATGGTCAAGTGGTACGTGGAAGTCCCTTACTTGGTTGCATTTTTCATGTGGCAATAAAAGGTCTTTCATATGGTATTTATGGGTAAATATTATTATTGTTATGTCTCTTATATGTTTGTTCTATGATTAGCATCCTTGATTTTTAAATGTTGGTTATGAATGAGTTTTATGACTGTCATGATATTTGGCTAACATCATGTTTTTACTTGTAAATGAATGAATAATGTATCTATTTCTTAATAAATGAAATTATAGCTAATACTTTGAGGAATCAATGCTTCTTAGAGATTCTCAGATAAGTATGAGACCCCTATGCGCAGTTTTTCTATTAGGGCCTATATCTAAAAATTTTGTGACATGTTTGGTGAAAGACCTGTCATGGTTAATAGGGGTCTAGCCTAGTTCTTGTTGATTTTTTTGAAAATGCATCTTTGTCCTATAGTGAAATTTCATTTCTAAAGGTGGCATTGAGTTCTGGGTAGTGACCTCAGCTCTAACACTGAAAAAGTGGCACAAATCTCGAAGTCGTAGGCACAATACTAGGAAAAAACGTAATCAAAATCCCCCTTGCCCTTGTTGTGGAAGCTTCTAGAACTTCCCATATTCACCATTCTCCATATCAGTGGAGCGTCCAGGGGTTTGATGCAATGAAATTTACATTGATTTCATGGGCTAGTTACCCGAGTGGCTGCATTGGCTCCTAGGAGTTATGTTGCTGATATGGAAGGTCTGTGTGATGTGCTCTACCGAGTCCACTTTCTTAACTAATACATAGGGATTCAAATCATATCATGGTAACATCTCGTCACATGTTTACCCCAGTTGGCCAGATACATGGGTAGATGTGGGAGGAGGGTGTTATAGAGTGGTATAAGAAACAACTCTCGTCATATCCTTTTTGATGCACAAGATAGTATTAAAGTGATGGGATTGTGCATCAAAAAGGATATTCAACTAGATGCCACAACAATGTTAGCCAATGCCCATGTGTTCTTAGTAGGTCGTATGATGGTCATGAGCTTATTTAATTATGTTAATAAGTAATTTAGAGAGAAACATTAAATTTTAGTTAAACAATTTTGCAAGGTTAAGTCAAATTTTTCTATTAAAAAATAAAATATAATATATTAATTTAAATGTTATATATTCTTCCAAGTTTTTTTTACGATAAAAGAGCTTTTATAATCTATATAATTATATATACTTATATATATATATATATATTTTTTTTTTTTTCTTCCCTAACATATTAATATTATAGTGCGTGATTTAGTATCGCCGAGTCCTTTGAGGCACTTTATGAAGAAGTGAGGCTGAGAGGGCCAAACAACGTGTACGCTCACTATCAGGCGATTCGTGTTGGGTTTGATTTTCGTGTTTGTTTATAATTAATAAAAGTATTTTGTTAATAACATGTATTAAGCATTTTGTAATTGGTTCCTAGTTTATTAAATTAAGTTAAAGGGATATTTAATGTATAAGATAGAAAGCTACTAATCAATGATTAATATACCATGGTTAATATACGGTAGGTAGTAGATTATTTATTGACTTCTATATATTAGCATATAATAATGTGATAATTTATGTGTTGTTTTGAATTATAGTTTATTTTTTTGGAAATATTTGTTTTAATGGAAATGGTGACATCTATTTTTTTTATTTTTTCTAAATATAGGCAAAATGGTTGTCTTATTTTATACACCAAAAACTAAAACCTAAAATTTAAAACATGTGTAATAAAAAACTAAAACATCAAAGAAAAAATAAAAATTAAACTAAAAACTAAAACCTAAACTTAAACCTAAAACTAAAACCTATATCTAACCCTAAAAACCAAAATCTAAAACTAAACTTACAACTAATACTAAAAGCCTAAACCTACAACTAAGAAAATATAAAACTAAAACTAAATTAAAAGATATTATAAATTAACTATAGTAAAATCTAATTAAAATATTTTTTATTGCCTAATTATTTGAATATAAAAAACTGTTTCTAATTTATATTAACCAAAATAAAATAAATTTGTTTAACTTTCAGAAATTTGAAGTAAACTATCAATATAATCATAAATAATGTAAAGTTAAAATAAAATAATTAACAAACGAAGAAGAAGCTGCTTTTACTTGATAAATCAGATTTTAATAAAAAAACTAAAAAGACTAATTGAAGAAGAGGCAAAGGAGTGTGGATATCCTTACTCACTATTTTTCATGCGTCCAAGCTTATATTGTGTGGTAGGAGCTTTCCCTTAGATTTGTAGGTGTGGAATTTTGTTTGAGATTCAAAATTAGTGCATCTTTATTTGATATTTGGTTTTGGATTTTATATATATATCTATTTGTGGTTTTATATTTTTATCTTATGCAACAATTGATATATATATATAATATATATATATATATTATAATTATATAATTAATATATAAGTATATATAATTTATTTATTTATTGTGGTTTTATATTTTTTATTCTTATGGAACAATTGAGATATCCAATTATCTTGTACCATTTGTAGTTATTTGATTTGTGGTTTTATATTTTTTACTCTTATGCAACGTTTGAGATATCCAATCATCTTGTACTTGTAGTAAAGGATTTGAGTACATCGTTCTAGCTTATTGGGCTTAGAGGTGCTCTATAATGAGTATTAAAGAGATGCGTAGGTGTTACCTGTAATGTAAGAAAGATTATATGTCAACAAAATTTAAATATTTTAGTTTAATTTCATTTTATAACACTTTTTAAATTAAATCTAAAATAAAAAGGTATGCGGTAGATGTATTAGTGTAAAAATTTTATTCCTTAGTCATATTTAATTTTAGTAATAAACACATAAGAACTTAGTTCTTATAGTAAACTTACAATATAACAAGATTCTTAATCATGTATATTCAATCAATTTTTACTATAGATAATATTAACATGAAAATAGGTTATTATACAATACCATGGGCCAATACCATGGCAATATTAAAAAACGCATGCCCAAGAACCATAGCTCATTTCAAAATTAAACTATTTTATATATATTTTAATTTATTTTTATCCTATACCTTCTAAATTAGCTTTGAAAGAAAATATGCATAGGGAGACGTTGGAGTGACATAAACATTTTGACTTGGCTAAAATAAAATAAATTAAA
>APFE030863633.1:0-21641 GCA_000404065.3 Pinus taeda | reverse complement strand
ACTCTGAGAAGAACCTTGAAGAACCCGTTTCTTCTTGAAAGAACCCGAGACTTCGAAATCATAAACCAAGTTCTTTTGATACATCGGAAAGGATTGCAAAGTGTCAATGTAGATGTAATATTCCCAACTCAAATATACTCAAGTTCTCTCTTAAAATTTCTAAGTTTTTAATTGAGTTTCAATGAGTCTTAATTGTGGTATTTTATCAAATAGTTGAAGGACAACTACTGTAGATGTTGGTTTTATATTTTCTCCCAAGTGACATGAACAGGGGTCATTGCAGCAATGGGAAAATGCTTCAAATAACTAGACACCAATAGATGTAGTGAAGGTCAAAACGATGGAACCTGGTAGCATTACAGCAGTATATAAATGTAATATCAGCCTTTAAATAATAGATCTTCAGCCATTAAAATCAGTCTTCTACAGTAGAGATGGATCAGCAATAAACATAGCTTGTTCTCTGAAAAATCGTTGTTTAACAAGGCAAAGTCTGATATTGTTTAAGAGCAAATTTCCCAAATTTTACAATGCCATTGCGAAGGACACACCTGGAACATGCTCCATCTGATAAGAACTTAAACTTGTTGATTGTCAGAGCTTCTGCAATTAACTTGATTTCTTGAGTAGGCAAGCTGCTACAGGATTTAGCAAAAATCTTGAAATCTGGACAGTGAATAAGTATACATAAATTGGGCTCTATTATCTCTTGAAAGAGGATATTCGATCAGCCTTTAACCTCTGAAATCAATACGGTTAAATCATAAATATTTTTAGTTTCTTGTTAAAGTTGAACAATATACAAAAATTCATATATATTTATAATTTATTTATATATAATATATCATTATTATATATATATATTTATATTATAATACCCCGGACGAACCCACACACCATGTTTCAAAAAATGACGTACCCGTCCCTGTCCCCGAACCCACGTTTCCTAGCAACATAGGTTTTATATTATTAAGAAGTAGTTTTGAATACAATATTGGATGCCCTCCCGACAATCCAGTGACAAAGAAAATACAATGGCAGAAAACTGAGTGAATTTTACCTCACTTCACTGGGCAGATTCTAGCTAATCCTGTAGCAAAACTAGCTAACCTTGGCTACCTCTGTGCTGGCCCTGCGTCAACCTTACAAGCTCTGTGCCAGCTCTTTGCTGTCTCTATTGCCTACTGTGCCAACCTTCCTGGCATTTCCCCGGCAATTCCGGCTTTCTGTGTGAGGGCAGCCACTGCTTTTGGGCTGGCCCTTCTGGCTCTGCGTTAGGCCTGCGTGGGCCTAGATTGGCCTAACATCAGTTCTTCTAGCTGTTGCGCTGCCTCCATTAGCTTCTCTTCGCCTCTCTGTCAATACTCCCGAACTATCCCTACCCCTCTGCAGCAAAATGATCACTCAATTCAAATTCTCAGCTTCCTAGCCCCAGAAATCAAACTCCAGATTAATTTGTTCTCTTCGTGTGTGTTTGTAAATGAACCCCAAGCCTCCTTATACTTTTCTCATTGAGACTTCAATGGCCGAGATTAAGTCTCTAATCAACGGCTAAGATTAAAACATGACTTAATCCACTTTCTAGAACATTATCACCCATATTTTGATTAATACCCATTAATACTTTAATTTTCCTAAGTTTAGACTTAGTAACCCCATTAAAAATCTTAATTATTTTAATAAAATACAATCCGGGTAGAATTTCACCAAACGATTTCTGGGTTCTTTAGAACTCATGTGCCTTAGCCTCTCCACCAATTTTCATGGCTAAAGCTCATCTGATACTATCAAAAACTAACACGTTGAACAAAGTCTCTGATAAAGTGACAACGGATATCTATATGTTTCAACCAATCAGGAAATACTGGATTCTCAGAGAGTTTGATACAACTCTAATTATCACAGTAAACCTTGGCCACTTCCATCATTTCCTTGAATAAGCTCACAAGCCATTTTTTGAGCCATATGGCTTCGCATGTAGTTGTGTTGGCTGCCATATATTCTGCTTCTGCTAAGCTCAGTGCTATTGATTTTTGCTTCGTACTACACCAAGATATCATCATCCCTGATCCAATACTAAAGTAGTACCTCGAGGTACCTTTTCAATCTACTTAATTACCTACCTACCCAATCTGCATCAGTGAACCCATTCAAACTGATGTTCTCCCCTTGGGAGTACTTCAACCCATATCCGCCTGTTCTGCGTACATACCTAAGAATGTGTCTTACTACTGCCCAATGCACTCTTTTTGGTTCTACCATGAACTGATTAAGAGTGTTGACAGCAAAACAAATGTCTGGCCTAGTGTTGACCAGATACATAAGCGACCCAATGAGTTGCCTGTACAAGGTGGGATCTACTTCCTTGTCTTCTAATGCATCTATTTTTTCTAGTTGGTGATCATGGGAGTAGCCATGGATCAACAATCCTGCATTATGAATCTCATCAGAATTTATGTAGCGTACCTTCCTTGTCCAAGGAAGATTTCCCCATTCTTCTGCCAAACTTCCAGCCCCAAAAAATAATGCATCAACCCCAAGTCCTTCATGTCGAATTCGGCTTCAAGATTCTTCTTGCAATCCTGGATGAGCCTGGATGACCTAGTTAGGAACAGGTCATCTACATACAATACCAGAATAAGTGGTTCATTCTCTACCAACAAATAGTAGAGATTGGGATCAGCATCACTCTTGACAAATCCCAACTGTTGCAAGTAACGATCAATCAGACCGTACCATGCTCTAGGTGCCTGCTTGAGCCCATATAGGACTTTCTTTAACCTGCAAACATGATTTTTCTTCTCAGGCTATTCTATATACACCTCCTTTTCTATCACTTTGTTCAAGAATGTTATCTTGACATCTATCTGGTGAATCTCCCATCCCATTTGAGCTGCTAGGGATATAACAGATCTGATAGAGGTGTATCAAGCAACTTGGTCAAAGGTCGGTTCATAGTCTATTCTTCCTTTCTGAGCATACCCGTTTGCCATGAACCTTGCCTTGTACTTTTCTATACTGTCATTTGTATCATACTTGATCTTGTAGATCCATTGTGATCCTACAACTGATCTATCTTCTGATCTAGGTACTCCTTCCCAAACATCATTCATCATGATGGAGTTGTATTCTTCCACCATGGCATCCACCCATACTTGGTGTTGAACAACTTCCTAAAAGCTAGAGGGTTTTTCAACCTGAGCTACAAATGCCTGGTATCTATCTGGTTGTCTACACTGCCTCTTCTCGTCTCTATGAGCTTCAAAAAACTCCTACCCGTCCCTCAGTGTTTGTCGTACTTCTTCGCTAGTTCTACTAGTGGAGGTAGGAGGCTCAACCAACTCTTCTCCATGATCCTGTCATTCTATCTATTGAGAATCATCTGCATTTCCTCATTTTGAGTAGACACTGGTGTTGCTCACTGTACTCGATCCGGGTGTATGTCCTCTTGCTTGTCCTCCTTGCTGCCCCTGCTACTCTTGGACTAACGAAACATCTCTTGACTGATCTTCTGTAGGCATCTCACGATATTTCCTGAAAGCTCTGTCTTCCATGAACTTTGCATCTCATCTTACTACATCTTACCACTGCGAGGAATGTAGATTCTATATGCCTTTGACGTCTCATTGTATCCTACGAGATACCCCTTTTCTGCAATCTGATCTAGTTTACTGCGCTTCTCATCCGAAATGTGACAATAAGCCATGCTTCTGAATATCCGGAGATGACTACCTTCCGGCTTCTTCCCTGTGACAACTCCTTCGAGCATTCTTTTCCCCAATGCTCTATGAGGAGTTCTATTCTAGATACACTACTGTGTTGCAAGCTTTTGCCCATAGATGCCTAGGTAGATCTTGATCATACAACGTAGCTTTGGCTGCCCCAACAATAGTGTTGGAATTTCTAAGTCTAACTGTTAGAAACCCTTTATGTACTTTATTTATTTATTTTTGCCTACTTGTTCTGATTAATTAACAAGTTATTTACCATGTAAATACTGAAATATAAATACAAGTACATGCTCAACACATTACAAATCATCAACTGAAGGAAACAAAACAAGCACACAAGTGACACCGTTGTTTTTGGAACAATGTTCTTGGAAAACCCCAATGCAAGAAAACCAGTGCAGCTATCTGAGGGTTTTAATTATTAAATTGTTTTAGAATACAATTTGGGTGCCAAAACTGGCTCACCCAACAGAGAATAATCTCGGCAGTAGTACCTCTCAGTCGGAGACAGATGTTCCAGCTAAAACCCCAGATAAACACTTCGATAGCTTCTAGCTCCAATCTGCCCCACGAAAACCCCAACGTCAACATCTAGGGACTACATCAACCCTTTCTGGCCCAGTGTCTGCCTGGCGTCACCCTAGCTCACCTTGTGTCAGCCTCTGGAGGCACTGTGTCAACCCTTAGAGACTGCGTCACCCACGTTAGCTCTCTAAGGCACTATGCAGCCCCTCGTTGGCTCTGCGTGAGCTCTGGCTAGCTTCTGCGTCCCTCTCTCCCGACTTCTGAGCTGATCCTCTTGGTACTATATTTGCATCTCTACTTCTGTATTCACTACCCCTTAGTTGCAACTATGATCACTCTTTCGACTTCCTCAGCAAACCCTGACCCAGAACATCGAAATCTGAGCAACTCGATGTGTTCTCCAGGTGAACCTCAAGCCTCCTCTTATACTTTTCTCATTGACAATTCAATGGCCAAGATTATGTCCCTAATCAATGGTATCTCTGGCTTCATCCATGGCTTTTGGACTCTTCTAATGCAATTTTATATGAATTCACATTAATATTTTATTTTCCCTAAAAGTTTAGACTTAGGGACTCCATTAAAAATATTAATTATTTTAATATCTCCCAAACTGTTTAGAATCTACCCAAACCATTTTTGGGTATTGGAGATCTCATGTGCTTTAGCCTCTCCACCAATTTTCGTGGCTAGAGCACATCTATGCTACCCCAAACCAACACTACCTCTTAGTGAGGACAATGCTCTAGTAATACTCCTCACTGAGCATCACCGTGATCATCCGACATCAGTCTCTGCGCTGATGCTAGGCCTGCTGCCCAACATCCTTTGCACTACTACATCATGTACTACTACCCATGGCCCTGCCACTGCCACTACTGCATCTGTACGGCAACCCCTCTCATCATGTTGCATCATGTTGCCCATAGCGCTAGAGACACCCTCGATGCTGAAACTCTCTCTGTCAATGACAAGTGCACATTCTTTGACCTCTGCGTTGCTGCAATAACTCCATGCATCTCGCACTGTTGCCTAACACTGTCATGGGAATCCTGCACTGTAGCTTCCCTCTATTGCTCCATCCACATTCGTCTCTACTGACATCCGCCAATAATGCTACTCCTCTTCGAGGCTCCTGTAGCAAGGTATGATCCAAGAGGCTGGGTACCTCGAGGATCCTGCCCCTCATCCACTGTCGTCCATCTAGCTATAGCTCGATGTCTCCCCACTTCCGCTCAAGTGGCGTGTGAGCAGTCATGGCACAATCATCATCTGTCTCCACTTCCTTCTCCGCCTTTGCTGCACAGCCCCGGTCTCGGAAGCCTCTCCCTTGCTCTTCTTCCTTGGACATTGGGTCACATAATGACCCATCTCCCCATGGTGGAAGCATTTGACCTTGGAGAGGTCCTTCTTCCGTTTCTCCTGCTTTCCCTAAGATGCTAGGGCAGCATCCACCTCCTCCTCCTTGATTTTGACCCCCTTGTCGTTGCTTCCTGCCTTGGTCAACCTTCTCTCTTCTTGGCAAAGAGCCGCCCACATTTCCTCCCAATCTGGAAGGGTCGCCCTGCCCAGTATGTTGTGGACAAACACCTACCAGTCTTCAGACACTACGTTCAGGGTTGTTCTCACCACCAATTCTTGATCTGGCGTAGCCCCTATGGAAGTCCACTGATCCTGGATATCGTTCAACCAATCGAGGAAGGTGTCGATCTATTCTCCCTTTTGCATCTGGTATGACCACAACTGATTTTCTAATAGCATCTTCCTCTGCATGGAAGTAATCCCGTTAAGGATGATGCTCTTGGCCCTCGCCATTACATCCCCGTACCTATCGTTATCAGTTGGGTCAACTGGGACCGCTATTGTCCTCAAGGTGAATTGCTTGTCTAGAACGGATGAGATTATGGCTTTCCAGACTACAAAGTTTGAGGCTCCGTCAAGTCTGTCCTAGTCTCTTACACTGTTCACTGCCATCTCACTGCTCCTCTGACTCCCTCTGAGCCTTGATTTCCCTCCTGGAAACCCTTCTTCCAATGTCGAGATGTTCCCACTCCGATCGTTAGTGAAGTTGCACCACTAATCCAGATTTCTTGGCTAGAAATCCTCGGTAACAACTCTCTCCTCCTTGGTCTTGCCCTGTTAGATATTGTTCTGACTACAGTAACCCACCAGCTTCACTCTGCAACTTACCCACAGCCACTTAAGCTCCAACAAACTGAAGGTTAGAGCTTCTAGGCTCTGCGCAATCACAGCACCAGCAAAATTCGCAACTCCTAGCCATGGGCATCAATCCTCCCTGACTGAGAAAGATGATCGGGCACTGCATAGGTAGAGTCTGCTCCCCTATGCCACTACGTCGATCCTCTTCTCGGCTCAAACTTGATGACGTAGGCACTGCATCACCCCTTCCTTGCTACTTCTCTGCTAGGAACAACTTCTGTCACTCAGGACAGCTATTTTCTGCTGCTGCTGCTCTGCTCGGTTGATGTCCTCAGTTCTCCTGTGATCTGTAACCACACTCTGATACCATGTTGGTGTTGATTTGGGGTAGCATTGGATGTGCTCTAGCCACAAAAATTCGTGGAGAGGCTAAATCACATGAGATCTCCAATACCAAGAAATGGTTTGGGCAGATTCCAAACAGTTTAGGAGATATTAAAATAAATAATATTTTTAATGCAGTCCCTAAGTCTAAACTTAGGGAAAATAAAATATTAATGTGAATTAATAAAAAACTGTGTTAGAAGGGTCCAAAAGTCATGGATCAAGCAAGATCTAATCTTAGTCATTGATTAGGGACTTAATTTCGATCGTTGAATTGTAAACGAGAAAAGTATAAGAGGAGACTTGAGGGTCACTTGAAGAACACACCAAGAGATCAAGATTTCGACTTTCTGGGGCTGGGTTTGCCGAGAAAGTTGAGAGAGTGATTAGAGTTGCAACTGACGGGCAATGAATACAAGAGCAGAGAGAGCACCAGGAGGATCAGCGCAATAGCCGAAGAGAGGGACGCAAAACTAGCCAAGGGTTCATGCAGAGCTAGCGAAGGCTCACAAAGAGGTAGTCAGGAGTTGCACAGTGCCTTAGAGGGCCAACGTAAGATCTCTAAGACCTAGAAATCGTTCGGGGAAATTCCACCCGGATGGAAATAAATTAAAATAATTAATATTTTTAATGGGGTTCCCAAGTATATACTTAGGAAAATTAAAATATTAATGTGTATTAATATAATATGGGTGAGAAAGTTTTACATAACGAGGATCAAGCCAAATCTAATCTTCGCTGTTGATTAGGGACTTAATCTGGGTCGTTGAAGACTCAACAGGAAAAGTATAAGAGGAGGCTTGAGGGTCAGTTGGAGATACACCAAGTTGATCAGTCAATTCTATTTTATGGGGCAAGGTTTGCTAAGAAATCGAGTTAGCGATTTGTTGCAGGGAGGGGCAGTTTGGTAGAAGGCCGAGAATACATATCAAAGAGGCAGAGAAAGTGCTAGAGAGACAGCGCAGAGCCTAGGAAGGCTGACGCAGAGGCAGCCAGGACTGACACAATGGCTAAGGTGGCCATCGCAGAAGACGCAGAGGGCCAAGAGGCTAACACAGAGGGACAAGAGGACAATGCAGAGGCTAGCAGAGTTGACGATGGGCTGAAGACGCAGTGCTGAAGAATTTTCGTGGGGTGGATTGGGACTTGAGGGGCAGACGCAAAGCAAAAAAGGGTGATGCAGTTCAATCATTCATTCGTTGATCAGCCGGAATATCTGTCTCCAAGGAGAGGTACTTCTGCCAAGGAAAATCTCTGAAGCATGAGCCAATTCTCGGACCCTAGTTGTATTCAGAAACTGCATAATAATAAAACACTCATATCTGCTGCACTGGTTTTCCCGCATTGGGTTTTTTCGGGGACGATTGTCCACAAATAACGGTGTCCCTTGTGTGATTGTCTCAGTTATTTCAGTTGTTGATCTGTATATGTGTTAAGGTTGCATTTGTGTTTATTTCGGTATTTAAATGTATAAATAACTTGTTAATGCAGTAGGGATTTCTGATGTGTCAGACTCAGAAATTTCATCATGGTATTGGAGCATTGCAGATCACAGGAGGACTAAGGGCACCAATAGAAATTTGAAATTTACAGTAGTAGTTGTCCCAAGGCACAACGTTGTTCCAGAGCAGAAGTAGCTAGAGAAGAAGTGATGCAGAGCCTACATCAGCATTTCAAGCCAGGATAAGGGTCAGCGCAAAGGCAGAGATGGGCAGATCAGATATATGCAATGCCCAGTCATCTTTCTCAACTAGGAAGGATTTGCATTGTGGCTAGGAGGAGCAGACTCTGCCTTTGTCGGGATTGTGCAGAGCCTGAAACGATCAGTTTCTCCAGTTGTCGGGGCTTGGGGAGCTATGGGCAGATTATGATTTGAGGAGCTGGTGGGACGTTATTTTTGTCGATACAGAATAGTGTCTAAGGAGACGGAACCAAGGTAGAGGGAATCACTACCTCGACGGATTTCTACCCAAGGAATCTAGATCTGTGTTGCAACGACAAAGGAGGATTGGGGACGAGTAGTTCGACAATTGGCAGGAGGATTTCCACGAGGGAAGTCGAGACTCAGACGGAGTCTAGAAGGGGAGCAAAGATAGAAGTCAATGGATTGAGGGATCAGGACAGTTTGGACGAAGCTTCCAATTTTGTCATCTAGAAGGCCAGGATCCTGGCAATCTTGGATAGACATCGCATCAAAGACTTTGCCTTGAAAACCGTAGCTGTACCAGTTGATCCGAATGCTAATGAGAAGTATGAGAAAGCTGAAATGAAGGCAAACTGTTTGATCCTAGACGGGGTCAAAGATCATATCATACCACATATTGCTGAGAAGAGCACGGCAAGGGAGATGTGGGAGGTGCTGACCACCTTATACCAGGGCTCTTCCGTGTAGAGGAAGATGCTATTGGAGAATCAGTTGTGGTCATATCAGATGCAGAAGGAAGAGCAGATAAATCCATTCCTTCTCAAGTTGCTGGAGATTTGCGACCAACTTACTTTCGTGGGGTCTACACTGGATCCAGAGTTTATGGTCAAGACTGCGCTGAATGCAGTCTCCGAGGAGTGGCAGGCATTTGTCCAAAGTATTATGGGCAGGGCTACTCTTCCCGGTTGGGAGGAGCTGTGGGCAGCTCTTCGCTAGGAAGAAATCAGGAGGATGACCAAGGTGGGGAGTAGTGGCAAGGGAGGTCGAATCAAGAAAGAGGAGGATGCGGCTCTAGCATCTGCAGGACAACAAGGGAAGTGGAAGAAGAAAGACATCTCCAAGGTTAAGTGCTTCCATTGTGGGGAGCTGGGACATTCTGCATCCCAGTGTCCGAGAAAAAAAACAAGGGAGAGGCTTTCGATTCAAACGCAGCTCCAACTAAGGTGGAGAAAGAGGTCGAGACTGATGACGATTGTGCCATGAGTGCTCATGCACCTCTAGAGAAGAGGTGTGGAGACATCGAGTTGTAGTCAGGACAACTACATGCTAGGGTCAAGATCCTTGAGGTACCCAAACTCTTGGATCACATCCGGCTACGCGAGCCCTTAACGACAATAGCATGATGATAGGTGTCAGGTGGAGCAAGGTGTGATGGAGCAACAAGGCAAGGCTAGAGTTCAGAGATCTGTAGCAATGCCAGTAGTGCGAGAGGCACACAGGAGGTTGCAATAGTGCAGGAAGGCACATAGGTGTTTCCAGCAGTGTGAGAAGCATAGAGTTGTTGCAACAACGCAGAGGTAGCAAAGGGAGCACAGGGGAGCAGCAGAGAGAGCTTCAGCATCAGGAGGGCTTCTAGTCTGACAAAAATGTCAGCAGTTGGGTAGATCAGTTACTAACGTCTCAGTAAATGAGTTGCAGTGCAGCGGTAGTGCTATGGGCAGCACGATGCAGCATGATGAGAGAGGGTTGCAGTGCAGATGCAGTGTTGCGAGAAAGGACCAGCAGCAACACAGATGTAGTGGGAGCTGCAGTATAGATGTAGCAATGGCAGTGGAAGTGTCATGGGCAACAGTATGGGGAGCAGCAGTGCAAAAGATGTGAGGCAGCAAGCCAAGCATCAACACAGCTACCGGTGCTGAGGATCAGTGTGATGTTTCAGTGCTGGAGCAATACTAGAGCACATTCCTCGCTAAGAGGGAGTGTTTATTTGTGGTAGCATCAGATATGCTCTAGCCATTAAAATTAGTGGAGAGGCTAAGGCACATAAGATCTCCAATACCTAGAAATTGTTTGGGGAAATTCCACCTGGATGGAGAGATATTAAAATAATTAATATTTTTAATGGGGTTCCTAGGTATAAACTTGTGAAAATTAAAATATTAATGTGTATTTATATAATATGAGTGAGAAAGTTCTAAATAACGAGGATCAAGCCAAATCTAATCTTAGTTGTTGATTAGAGACTTAATCTCGGCGTTGAAGACTCAACAGGAAAAGTATAAGAGGAGGTTTGAGGGTCAGTTGGAGATGCACCAAGTTGATCAGAATTTGATTTTCTGGGGCAGGGTTTGCTGAGAAATCGAGTTAGTGATCTGTTGCAGCGAAGGGCAGTTCGGAAGAAGGACGAGAATACATATCAGAGAGGCAGAGAAAGTGTCATAGAAACAGCGCAGAGCCTAGGAAGGCTGATGTAGAGGGAACTAGGACTGACGCAGAGACTGAGGTGGCAAGCGCAGAAGACGCAGAGGACCAAGAGGCTAACGCAGAGGCAACAGAGGCTGCACAGAGGCTAGCAGAGTTGACATTGGGCTGAAGAGGCAACGCTGAGGAATTTTCATGGGGTAGACTGGGAGCTGAGAGGTAGACGCAGAGTAGAAAAGGGTGACACAGTGACTGGAGGGTGGCGCAGTTCTAGAGAGAAGCTTGGAGCAACTTTCACTGTCCAACTAAGGAACTGTCAGAGTTACTATGGGATAAATCATCCGATTGTTGATCAGCTGGAATATCTGTCTCTAAGGAGAGGTACTTCTGCCAAGGAAAATATCTGAAGGGCGAGCTATTTTTGGCACCCTAGTTGTATTCAAAAACTGCATAATAATGAAACCCTCAAATATGTTGCACCAGTTTTCCTACATTGGGTTTTTCCAGGTACGATTGTCCACAAATAATGGTGTCCCTTGTGTGATTGTCTCAATTATTTTAGTTGTTGATCTGTATATGTGTTAAGGTTGCATTTGTGTTTATTTCGGTATTTATATTTATAAATAACTTGTTAATGGAATGAACAAGTAGGAGATAATGACCCAGATAATGCAATAGGGATTTCTGATGTGTCAAACTTAGAAATTTCAACACCTGGTACATGCAAAACATTGGTGGCTCAGATGTTGGTCCTTGCTTCCGTCTGAAAAGCTATGGTGCCTCTCCCTACCGGAGCACATTTCGTTTTGTTCCCCATAATTATTTGGAAGTCCATTTCTTCTTCTTGATAGCTCAAGAAATGTTCACCTACTCCAGTCATATGGGCTCAAGCCCCGCTATCAATGTACCAAACATCTGTAGATGTTGAATTTGTTAGGCATGCGAATTCTTCATTTAATCTGGTAGATAAATTTGAGACAGTTTGAGTATTCATATTGTGCCAATTTCTGACGCTAACTTGTCCCAGCAACTGCTACAGGAAAAACTGCATCCCACCTGAGACAACCCTCCTTGCTAAATCTTCTGCTGCATTGTTCCCTCTACCACTGACAAATTTCGATTGGAAAGACTTACCTCTCTGTTGACTCACTCAGAGAGTGTTCTCACGAAATCCAATCTCCTTGGCTTGAACTGTGCAATCCTCTAGGAGATTTAATTTTCCCTCCCTGTAGGAATTTCAAATTCCCTTCTCCTTTCAATGCTAGGTCCTCCGACTTCTTTCTTCTGCTTCCCTGTAGCTCTAATACCATGTGAAAAATTCTAAACAAAAATCCTACAGCAGTGATTAATATTGTTTCTTCTACTTATTACCTTAGAAATAAGTTATGCATAGTATTCTTGCGACAAATATCGAAATATATTCTACTGCAACCATCACAATTATATAGCCATTTTTATAGTCTTTAGAAGACCTCTCTCCCTATTTAACTTGCCACTATGATCTAATTCTTCATCTTGTCATGATGATGAACCACACATGTTGGTTTGAAATGCGTCGACCTAAATCTTCCAATGTGATTTCTTCCGAAAATGTTTCAAATATTCAATCAGAACATTGCACAAAGTAAATATAAGGAAATATACTAGCACGAATACAACCACAATGATAGTTGTTTTTGGACAATCGTCCTCGGAAAAACCCAAAGTGGGAAAATTGGTGTAGCAAATGAGGGTTTTTATTATTATTCAGCAAACTCTCTTGTACAACTTACAACTAGCAAATTAGGAATGAGAAATTTTACAAACACTACTTGGCCAAGTTCTACCCCAAGTGAAGCACTTCTTCTTCCCCGAAATCCTTCTGATCCTCTCTGTGCAAACTGCTCTCCCACGCAGGCTCTGCGTCAAACTGACTTTGTGCTGCCTCTTTCTACATCACCCTATTCTTGTTGTCTTCCACTCGCTGAATGTGTTGATGCCCTCACTCTCTCTTTCACCTACAACTCTCCCTCTGATTCAATTTTCTCTTGTTGAACTTCGACCAGTGAGAAAATCGATCTTACTCGGGTAACTGAGTATTTGCCTCTGCTATATTCACCAAGCGCCCATCAAGTCTCTTCTTATAATCCTCTCGTTGATCATTGAATGGCCCAGATTAGAATCTAATCAATGGTTAGGATCATTTGACTTGATCTCTGCCTTCTTCTAGAAGTTCCATCCACTGTCTAGATTAACACCCATTAATTATTTTAATTTCCTAAGTTTAGACTTAGGGTCACATTAAAAAAAAAAAATTATTTTAATATAACTGTTTCCGGGTGGAATTTCCCAAAACGATTTATGGGTATTGGAGAATGCATGCGTCTACGCCTTCCTGCAAATTTTGAGACCTACAGCACAACCGATGCTACCCCGAATCAACATAGTTATCGATACAAAGTGGGGTTCACCAACTCGAAATCTGAAGCATGCGACTTCTTCCAGTTGAAGATCATAGGAGTAGCCAGAGGTCTGCAACCCTCCATATGGAATCTCCTCAAAATATCACTTGCATACTTGCCTTAGCCCATGAAGATATGCCCATCCTCCAACCAAACCTCCAACCCCAGAAAATAATGAATCAACTCCATACCAGTCATATCAAACTCTGAAGCAAGATCTCTCTTATAGTGTTGGATGACTCTATCCTCCCCTATAATAAAAAGTCATCCACATACAGAACCAAAATGAGTGGATCATCACCTATCATCATAAAGTATAGGTTCAGATATGCATCACTCTTCTCCACAAGAGCCTTAAACTTTTGGAATTTCCGGAAGACCTCATCTTTCGTCTTCAGGAAGAAAATCCAAGTCTTCCTGGAGCGTGTGAAAATTCCTACACCCAAAATCCCTACTACAGCAACTGATGATATTTCTCCTATTTGTTAAATTCCCTCAAACAAATTACTCGCAGTTTCCTATGACAAATATCGAAATACATACTATGCAACCTTCACTTAATTAAATATTATGCGGAAACAAGTGACTGAGCAAGAAAGAAAATACGACACAAATGACACCATTATTTTTGGACAAATGTCCCCAGAAAAACCCAATGTGGAAAAACCGGTGCAGCAGATCTGAGGGTTTTATTGTTATGCAGTAGTACATATGAGTACAATTTTGGGATCCTCAACTAGCAATCCGATACAGAGAGAAACTGGACAAAACAAATGGTGAAGTGCTCTCACCCTATCACTAGGAGAATATGAGTTTGATCACGTTGAACTGGAGCCTTTGCGTAGTTCCTGGGTCACTCCCACGCAGTTCCTGTGTCACCCCTTCTGGGTATCACGTTGCTCCTTCTCTAGACCCTCTATTGGCTGGAAACTCTGAATCTTTGCCTCTTGGTCTCACACTCGTGCTCCTGGCTACTGAAACTCGATTTCCTCAGCAGGAATTTGATTTCCCTCTAAGGCTTGCACTGCGACTGCATCAGCTTTGTGTGGGTCAGCGTCTGCTTCTCTCTGGACATCGTCTTTCCCTCTCTCTGCCTCGTACTCTCCGGCCCAGGAAAACTTCCTTCTTCTAGATACTCATTGCCCTCACTGCAAGAAATCTACTCAATCAGAATTTCCTCCTGAGAACTTCTCACTTCAGAAATTCGATCTCTTGATCTTTCGGTGTGTTTTCCAAACGAGCCTCAAGCTCCCTTAAATAATTTTATCGTTTACATTCAACGAGCCAAATTAAAAGTTAATCAATGGCTAAGATTATTTTAGTTTGATCTTTGTCTTCTTCTAGAAGTTACACCCACAATTAGATTAATACCCATTAATATTTTTAATTTCCTAAATTTAGACTTAGCGTCCCATTAAAAAATATTAATTATTTTAATAAAATCATTTTTGAGAGGAATTTCCCAAAATGCTTTTGAGTTCTTTGGAATACATGTGCCCAAGCCTCCTTGCAAAATTTGAGGCCTACAGCACATTCGACGCTACCCCAAATCAACAGAGTGGTCATCAATGAAGGTCACATAGTACTCATATCCAGTCAATGAAACATGGGACATAAGACAACATACATCAGAATGAATCAAATCAAGGATACCTGCAACTCTATTGTCACTACTCAGGAAAGGTGTCTTGGTGTAATTTCCAAAAGCACACCCCTTGCACACATCATGCTGCTTTGTGTTGAAGTCAAGTAAACTTGTAACCATCTCCCTCAATTACCTGAAGGCTCCATGGTGCAAGTGGGCCGTCCTCCTGTGCCATAGCTCACATAACTCACTGCTACTGGTTTGCGCTAACATAGCTCGAAGAGGATGAAACATAAGTCTATATAGTCTCCCACTACGCGCTCCAATCACACGAGCAGACTCGATACTGGATCCTCTGGGATATATCAACACTTGTCTCTTTCAGAACAGTACCTCAAACCCCCTGTCCTCTAAGCTAAAGACTGATATCAAACTCTTATTCAACCCTAGAACATAAATAACATTTGTCACCTTTATAGGATGTGATGATTCCCTCTGAAATGAAATTGTCCCCACTCTTGTCACTTTGAATTTGGAGTTGTCTCCAAGCACAACCTCCAAGTCAATATCATCATCTAAAAGGCTTGTGAAGTGCTCTCTAACTCTAGTCATGTGGCAAGATGCTCCACTGTCAATGAACCATGCACGGTGTTGTCACCTTCTGTAAAATGTGTTTTTCAGCTGTTAAAAGAGAGCAAAAGAGCAGAGAGGTTTGCAGCCATCTGCCAAGCCAAAGAAGCACTCAAAGCTAAATCGAACCCCCTCCAATGGATAGTGCTTAGAATTAGCTTTCAATGGTATATGGAACTCCTCAAATGGAGTCTAGAATCAAAAGTTAGAACAAATTGAAGTTACCCTTGAAAAACCAGAAGACAAAGAGAAAATGCCTAAGGGCAAAATCCCGGGTTCCGGCATAACAGCGATCCTGCATATTGGCAATCGAAGGTCCAGGGTGCAGCGTAACAACGGAAGCATTTCGCCAATATGTGATTAGTGATCCCGCACATCGGAGGTCCAAGCCATCGGAGCATCAAAAGATTGGCGCATCGCAATCGGCGATCAAACAGGTGATAGCCTTTCAAAGTTGCGATATCGCATAGAGTTCTGATTGCGATTAAATTTGTCAGGATTTGAGCCTCTAGCATTAAAGCACCAAGAATGCCTTGAAACATTTAGCAAAGGAAATTAGTCGCAAAAGGAATGACCTTTTCTCTCTCCTCGAGGGGGCCACGTGGCTGAACATCATGGGATCCAATAAATGAAACGTGGCTACACATGATTGGTTATGATAAATGACACTTGGCAGCCAATGGTTGTTTCTGATAAGGGACACAAGGCAATTGACGTCAAGATGACGCAACGGTGTGGTGGACATGTGATAGGAAAATTTAGCGCTTTGAGGGGTCATAAGGTGCAAAAACAGGGCAACACGTGTCACCACTCACAAGGTGACACGTAGAAGAGGATGATGTCACATCAGTGATTGGCGATCGAAGGATGAGCATTGTCGCTCCTAGTGAAACCTCTGATTGCAATCAGTCAATAAAGGAGCTCTGACACAGGGCCTAGCCCGCGGTTGCATAATGGGTCGACAACCGAGGTATTTAATGGAGATATGGGGACTCAGGAAGACTTAATGGCTCAGCATGGAGCTCCACTTAGTCATATAATGAAGGACAGACAGGACAATCTCCGCTTTTGCTCTGTGACAAGCCACCATAGTTGATCGCTACCAACTCCAGAGAGTGGTGAAGTGAGGGAGTTAAGGCGAAAGCGACAAGAACTGACAGAGCAGCTAGAGGGACACATTGTGGCAGAGACTTGGCCTCATCAAGAACCTTCATAGGAACAACAGAAGGATATTTTCCTCAGTCATCTTTCAATTTTTCTTATTTCTGTTTATTTTGTAATTTCCGTGTATTTTCAAGAAATGAATCAAATCCTTGGTAATCATTTTAGGCAGCAGAGTTATCGCATGCCGAAACAGCTAATCTATCGGACAACTGGCCATTGGCTGAGATATTTTGTAACTCATTCAAAGCTCCCCCTCTCTTTATAAACAAGGGGAAGAAACACTTAAAAGAGGTTCCAAAATTCTACACCCGAGGAGTCCAAATTCTGTGATTCCACTTTTGGTTCTATCAGCCTGTTCAGGAGGGACTTGAGCTATTGCTAAATGTAAATGGATTGGTGAATTGGACTCTTTGGTGATTCTAATCAGAGAAATGTGCAGTATGTTTCCCCTTTGTTTATCACTCCATGTATGTTTTTCTCCCTCTAAAATAGTGTAATGAAGCTGTCGGTTTCACTCTTATTCATGGTTGTATATTTTGCTGCTAAGTAGTAACAGTACGTGTGGTAATTACAGATTTACTTGTGTTATTCGATAGCCTACAGTACCTGTATGAGCACAAATTTACATATGCTAATTAGTCACAAATGTATTCATGATGTATAGATCTTGGGACCTTAATTAGCGCTCCACTGTTTCTGCCATTCCTCCTCTTCAATCTTCCATACTTCTATTTGTTGCTTAGGATTCAGTATTATTCCCAACCATATGCATCACATTCCTTCCTTTCTGTCCTCCTCTTAATTTTACTACAACTCCAATATCAAGCTGCCTATTATTGTGTGTTGGCCACCAAAACTAGACATTTCTCTTTGAGATTGGCCCGTTTTACCCCCTGAGCATTTGGATCTGTGTACTGGTTTGAGTTTAACTTGATTAACGCATGTTGAACCAAGCCCCCTTTATTATCTTTTCAAACTACGTGATAATTGGAGTGCAACAGAAAGCCCATTGATAATCTTTCAAAGCACTCCTTTCTTTAAGATGTCTTAGGCATTGGTCTACAATCAACCCAGAGTCTGCCTCAAGGAAGCTTTCTATATCTCCTGAAACACTTGTGCTATAGGTGCTAGAAAAAGTGACAACATCTTTCTAGCGTCGTTGTCAGGGAACGAATCAGAATATTTTTCCCTGGGTACGACAATTTTTTACATTCCCTCTATCAGGGGAGCAAGGGAAGTGTGGGTTGAAGACCTCTCACCTTGGTGACTCCATTGTTTCAATTTTATGTTAAATATCCTAGCAAATCCACCGTCTATATCTCTATTTGATCATCCTGGATTTCAAGCAGCCTCATACTTGCTTTGGTGCTAGAGTAGTCGAAAATTTTCCTACCCTTGAACTCGACATCACTCACCTAGGAAGGTTTTCAAAATGGCCCTTCCTGCATTCTTGGCCAACAAATTTGCCTCACTGGACTTTTCTTCTATTGTTGGTTATCCCAATCATGTCCCTTCATTTCATGAATGAAATACCTATTTGCCTAGATTCAGTGGAAACACAAATGGAAGGTCAAACCACCTTGAAGACTTTCATGAATGCATGTAACAACAGGGTATTATTTTTTACGATGCGTAAATGAAATTGTTCATGTACTCTTTAGAAGATGATTTTAGAATTTGGTATAGAACAACACCTCGTGGCAGCATATCTTCCTTAAAGAGTTTTCATATCGCATTCAATCATTATTGCAAAAGATTATATCCATCAGATGCTCTATTTGAAAATTGTTGTTTGTGCAACTTGTGCATATTTCAATGATGAAGATATTCCTGAGGTTAATGACCATGTTGAAGATGTTTGTGGGGCTCCGCTCCAAGAAAACATATACTCGCATCAAGAAGCGTCACCCAATGATCAAGAAAGAGAAGAAGGAGATATCATAGAGCTGAAAATAAACCCTCAGAGATCTCATTCGGCCAAAGTTGATGATTCTCCTTCTTATGATGTATACAACTCTAATGGAGAGTCAAGTGATGCAGAGCCACAACAATCCTAGTCATGGGAAGTTGCACAAGAAGAAGAGGCCCACCAAGAGGTTAATAGAGAGGCTCCAGTTTACGATGCACATCTTTCACCTAGAGAACAAGTTCAAGAACCTCCTTTAATTTATGATTCATATTATTTAGAGGAGGATGAGATGGTCGAGGAGGTTCAAAAGGAGTTGTTTACCAGCAAGTGGGGAGAAAGCTCCGAGCAACAAATTTTTCAAGAAGAACCCAAAGTTGAAGCACCAAGCAGTGTCTGTGACCGCCTAATGCAGAAAGGTTCCTGCCAGGAATTCTCAGTAGACTCTCCAGTCTATGATTCTTACAGTTCAAAACATGAAGATCCTATTGCATATTTCCAAGAAGGTTGCCTTGTTAACAAATGGGTATCAAATGATCAGCAACAAGCTTTTCTTGAAAAATCTAAGGTTGAGGAGTTGAACAGTATTTGTGGCTTCCCTGACCAAGAAGATATTGGTCAGTAGACTTTTCAAGAAAATAAGGTAGTTGCAAACTTTTCTTGTCAATTCTATGACCCCATAGTTGATTACATGACCACATTCTGAGGACAACAACAAAGGTTGTTTCTGGAGCATGTATCAGATCTTTTGTTTCAAGACTTTTCGTGGCGCATGCTTGTTTTGATTTTTAAATTTCAATAGCATGAAGACATTAGGTCTAGCACCCAAATGCTGACCTGGTACCATTGGAGGGAAGAACTCACTTAGGTATTGGTGTCCAGTACATAAGTAGGAGTTGCATATAAATAAGCTCATTAGCTGAGCATTTATTTTCTAGTTGTTAGAATTTACTTTTCTACATTTTAGTTCGATGAGGAAAGGACTCCCTACAAATAAAGTTTCATGGAGATTTTCTGATTGTATAAGTGCATTATAAATTTTGACTCCATGCCTAATGGTGAAGGCTACTAGTCTGCAGGTTCTTAGCACCTTGCAAGCAAGGCATTGCCCCCAGGGGGAGCCAATGTTGTCACCCTCTGCAAAATGTGTTTTCAGTTGTTAAAAGAGGGCAAAAGAGCAAAGAGGTTTGCAACCATCTTCCAAGCCATAGAAACACTCAAAGCTAAATCGTAACCCCTCCAATGGATAGAGCTTTCCAACGGTATATGAAACTCCTCAAATGGACTCTGGAATCAAAAGTTAGAGCAAATTGATGTTACCCCTGAAAAACTAGAACACAAAGAGAAAATGCCTAAGGGTGAAACCACGGGTCTTGGCACATCAGCGATCCTGCATATGGGCGATCGGAGGTCTAGGCTGCAACCCAACAGCGGAATCATCTCGTCAATATGCGATTAGCGATCTTGTACATTGGAGGTCCAAGGCATTGGAGCATCAAGAGATCGACGCATCACAATTAGCGATCAAACAGGTGACACCCTTTCAAAGTTGCGTTATTGCATAGAGTTCCGATTGCAATTAAATTTGCCACAATTTGAGCCTCTAGCATTAAAGCATCAGGAATGTCTTGAAACATTTAGCAAAACAAGAAGAGGGTTGACCTTTTCTCTCTCCTCGAGGGAGCCACATGGTTGAAAATCATTGGATTCGATAAATGAAATGTGGCTACACATGATTGGTTTTAAGACATGACACTTGGTAGCATATGGTAGTGTTGACGGTGCTGGACCAACAACGTTGACCTGTTTGACTGTGTTTTTGTGAGGGAAACTTCCTTTTTGGGCAGGATGCATTTCTAGGCACAGAAATAGGCAATCTGTACTGTTTGACCAGCGTTGACTTGAGCGTTCACCAAGTTTGACTGAGTATTTTTATACTATTTTTGGGCTGATTTGATTTGTTGTTGCAGACCAATTTGATGAAGTTTGATTGAGCTGTTTTGGAGGTCAAAATCTGCCACCTTGACCAACGTTGACTTTCTGGTTAAGGCTTTCTGTGGCTGTTGTTTGATTGGACAAATTTCACTTTGGTTGGGCAAGTGAATATTGCATATTGCACTCTTTCTCTCTGCTAAACTTTTGAAGAATAATAAGAATTGATCAAAGGGTTTCCCCATATTAGGGATTGTCCCTGGTTGGCGCCATATCTTGTGTCCTCTTGTTTTGGCTTGTCCTCTACTGTTATTGTTTATATTCTATCTGCATTTTACTGTCATGTTAATGTAATTGTTAATAGAAATATTGATATTGGGTTAATAAGAAAATTGAAGTAAAACTTCTCTCAAGCATAAAACATACCATTGTTATTTAAAATTAACATGGTATTGGAGCTGAGGTGAAGACAAAGCCCAAGCAAGAGAGAAAAGAGCAATAACTAAGATTTGTTGGACAAGGACAAGAGTCAATGACCTCCACATCCTACTTCAAATCTGATGACAAGCTTCAAGATAACTCTGATTATCATGCATGGAAGATGTCTCTTGATTTGACTTTAGAAGAGCAAGATGTTATGGACTATGTGCACGGAAAGATTTATGAACCTCCTTTTAATGCATCGGTTGCTGCTAAGACAAAGTACAAGAAGGGTGAAGTCAAAGCAAAGAACAACCAAGAATTCTATTCATAAGCATTTAGTTGCTTATCTCTCCTATTTGAACAAATCAAAGGAGATATATGGCAAGTTGGTTGGCATGTTCAAAGCTAGCAATGCAAACCAAGTTCTCTTTCTCAAAAACAAGCTGAGGGATATAAAGTAGGATTACTAAGATCAAAAATGATCTTCTTTCGATTGGAGAAGTTATTGCTGACAGGGAGTTCACTCTCATTGCCCTTGGAGGACTCCCTCGTGAATGGCACGTGTTCAACACTACTATTCTTAACAACCACAAGATTTCAGGTTTTGAAAAATTGCTGACTAGATGTTCTCAAGAAGAAACAAGGATGATGGAACTAGATATGCCTTCAAATAGGAATGAACCTACTGCATTCT
>APFE030863617.1:35590-76794 GCA_000404065.3 Pinus taeda | reverse complement strand
ATAAGTCATTTTAAATTGAAAATATTGTGAAAAAGTTATAATTCATGAAAAGAGAAATAATAGAAAAGAAGTTAAATAGAAAAGAAAGAAAACAAAAAACAAAAAACCTAGTAACTAATAGAAATAGAAATTACTAAACAACCCATAATAAGACCTTAACCAATCACCTTACAAATAAATAAATTTAAATAATAAAATTGAATTCTTGATATTAACATGCATAAGCATTCATAATTTTAATCAAAACCACTTATAACAATAAAAAAATTTAAAATAAATTATACTATGCCTAAAGCCGATATAATAAAATTATAAAATATATATAAGATTCTAATTTATATATATAAAAATATCATATCATGTTGGTGAAACATATTGTATAAATAAAATGTATGTATAAGAAACATTGTTTGCTACTACTTTGTACTTTGTCCAACTTTACAGTAACTCACATAAAAAGAGTTTCATCATAAATATTGTCGAACTTCATCACCCGACATAAAAGAGAGTTTCATGAAAGAAATATTTCCATTCAATGTGGTTTAATTTTATCTCTACTAATGCATATGAAGCGTATATAATTTGAAATATTGTCAAACTTTGCACCAGCTCACAATAAAAGGATTTATTTAAAGAGATATTGCCATTTATTATGGGGTAAAAAAATCCCCGTAAAAAATATTGTCATTTACTATGTCCATCTAATATTTATTAATAGAGATATTGCCATTTATTATGGGGTAAAAAGATCTCCGTAAAAAATATTGTCATTTACTATGTTCATCTAATATTTATTAATGCATAGTATGTGCAAGTATAATTAGTTTGGTTAATTTCAATTTTATCAATGTAATTTATGTGTAAATATAATTAATTCACATATATAAGTTAAGATTCAAAATACAATTGTAACAACAATGATTGTGATAATAACATTAACAAAAATTTTATTGAAAATTATAACTTAAAAAATATTTTATAAATATTAAATAATAAAAATATTCATTTAAAAATATATATATATAAATTATTAATTTAATCAATAATTTTTATTTAACAAAAAATAATTTTTTATAAATCTTAAATATACACACAAAATAAATAAATAAAAATCCAAAACTCCTTTGAAATATAAACATGCATATTAACTCGATAATTTTATGTTTTCCATTTTTAAATTTTAATATATAATTACTTAAATATATATTTTTAAATAAAAATTATTTTAATGTATAAATATTCCCTTGTTTAGAGTAATTATTACTTTAAATATAAATTTATCGTTAAAAAGTTGTTGCAATAGTGGAAGATACGAAGCTAAGGGTGATTAGATTGGTGCGGAATACAAAAGTCATCACATGTTTTGGAAAACTTCCATGAAATTTATCTTTTCATGGTGTCAAGATTAGAGTCCATATGGCATTGTTCATAATTCTCTTTCTTGTTAAATCAGGATTACCTTTACCTTCTTTGATCTTAACGTTTATAATTCAAAATAGCATAACCTAATAGGTATTTTTAATTAAACGAGAGTTTGGAGCGATGTAAAAATAATTATATTTTAATTATGGTTTAAAATTATATTTATCTATTTTTAAATTATAATTATGATGATGATGGTGGTGGTTAACGTCTACTGAGATCAAATATTGGTCTATTAGACCTAAAGAAACAAATTATTTAGTTTTATTTAAGATTTTATTCCTATGCTCAAAAAGCTTGGAGAGAAGCCTTCTAACCTCACTGTAATTTTGACAAAGTAAAAGGCTAGGAAGGTCAGTATTGTAACAACAATTTTGAAACTGAGATCTAATGTGGTTGTATGCAGCGCATTCTAAGAGGAAGTGATTTTCATCCTCGATGTTCGTATTCTTACAGAGATGGCAGAAACTTTCCATCCATGGTGTTTTAGGAACTGCCCAACGACCCGTTTCACTATGGAACTCATGAGAGTTCGTTCTAATCTTGGCTATATTAATTTTCTTCTTTGAGCTAGATAAAACAGAGAGATACATTTGATCTTCTAGGGTGGGGTTGATGAGCTCCTTATAATATCTTAATTTTATTTTAGCTACTAAATTTTTCTTTTTTCTTTGAATTTAGAAGTAACAATATTTTTAATGTTATTAATGTTTTTCAATGCAACCCTGGTGTCTTTATACCAACCTCGTTTAATAATTTAGGGTGATGTATTTACCATCTCTCTACAGTAATAATTTAGGGTCATGTATTTACGATCTCTCTGTAGTGATAATTTACTATCTCTCTACGGTAATAATTTAGGGTGATGTATTTACAATCTCTCTAAGGTAATAATTTAGGGTGATGTATTTACGATCTCTCTGCGGTAATAATTTAGGGTGATGTATTTGCCATCTCTCTGCAGTAATAATTTAGTGTGATGTATTTACGATCTCTCTACAGTAATAATTTAGGGTGATGTATTTACAATCTCTCTATGGTAATAATTTACGATCTCTGTGCGGTAATAATTTACCAACTCTGCGATCATAATTTACGATCTCTACGGTAATAATTCACGAGGGTGATGTATTTGCCATCTCTCTGCAGTAATAATTTAGTGTGGTGTATTTACTATCTCTCTGCAGTAATAATTTAGGGTGATGTATTTACAATCTCTCTATGGTAATAATTTACTATCTCTCTCCAGTAATAATTTACCAACTCTGCGATCATAATTTACGATCTCTACGGTAATAATTCACGATCTATCTACGGTAATAGAAAAACAATATGAGGCACGTGCATCTGCAATCTGAGGTGAAAACCACCTCAGATGAAGGTGGGGATGTGTACTTGGCTTCTTCAAGTACACATGTAGGTCATGAGGCATGGTTGATTGACTCAGGTGCATCCTTTCACTTCACTCCCCATAGAGAGTGGTTCTGTGAGTATGAGAAATATGATGGTGGTGATGTCTTCTTGGGGGATGACAAGAAGGCTAGAATCATTGGCCACGAAAAAATAAAGTTGAATTTGCAAGGTGGAAGGGTTAGAACACTTCCAGGTGTTTTGCATATTCTGCATTGGCCAGAAATCTAATTTCTGTAAGCAAGCTGGATGATTCAGGTGTAAAAATAGTGTTTGAGAAAGATACATGCAAAATGGTTCGGGGAGCACTGGTATTGATGTCGGGAGTTCGAATTGGAACTTTGTACAAGTTCCAAGGTAACACTGTTATTGATGGGTGCAACAGTTCTGTGTTTCCTGAAAGTGGAGCAGAAAATCTAGTGGTCTCTAGAGAGAAGACCATGTTGTGGCATCAAAGGCTTGGACATATTGGAGAGGGCATTCGAATACTTCATGGTAAAGGTATGGTAGAAGGTATGAGTAATAGCTCTTTGGATTTTGTTTTCTGTGAAAATTGTGTATATGGGAAGCAGAATCGAGTGAGTTTCCCCTCTGGTAGTAAGAGGGTGAAACAGATATTAGA
Organism: Pinus taeda; assembly: GCA_000404065.3. NCBI lineage: Eukaryota > Viridiplantae > Streptophyta > Pinopsida > Pinales > Pinaceae > Pinus > Pinus taeda. The sequence goes on along the minus strand of APFE030863617.1, from coordinate 73,340 downwards.
ACTTGTGCACAATGATGTGTTTGGACCTGTGAAGGTTCCACCACTCGGTAAATCTATGTACTATGTATCATTTATAGATGACTTCTCAAGGAATACATGGATATATTTCCTTAAGAAGAAATCTGAAGCCTTTGACAGGTTTAAAGAATTTAAGGCTCTCGTGGAAAATTAGACAGAGAAGAAGATAAAGGTACTGAGGATAGATAATGGTGGAGAGTTTTGTAGCAAGGAATTTGAATAATTTTGTAAGAAGTGTGGTATAGCACGACATAATATTACTCCATATACACCTCAGCAAAATGGATTTGCAGAAAGAATGAATAAGACGTTGATGGAAAGGGCAAGAAGCATGCTTAGTGGTATCGGGTTAGGACAAGAATTCTGGGCAGAGGCAGTGGATACTACATGTTACCTGGTCAACTGGTCACCTTCATCAGCATTGGATGATAAGACTCCACAAGAGGTATGGACTGGTAAGAAACCCTCTCTTTCACATTTGAGGTATTTGGATGTGATGCATATGTACATGTTCCAAAGGAGAAATGAACCAAGTTGGATAGTAAATCTGAAAAGTGCATCTTTATTGGGTATAAGGATGGTTTAAAGGGTTATAAGCTTTGGAACCCAGTCACACTGAAGGTTGTGTACAGTCGAGATGTGGTGTTCAGAGAGGTAAAAGATGTTATTAAACATGAAGTCCAACCAAAGGAACCTGAGAAGATAGAGTTTGAACTAAAGGAGGAAAAATCAGACTCTACAACAGAGGAGGAATCAGAAGATGAAGAACCACAAACTCTGGCGTGAGAAGATCAGCTCGAGAAAGAAGGCACCAGAAAGATATAGTCCATCTGCTTTCTATTCAAACTTTGCTTTATCTATCACTAACGATGATCCCAAAACTATGAAGGAAGCAGTAGATTCAGAGGATGGAAAACTCTGGAAAGAGGCCATGGTTGATGAAATGGCATCTTTGAACAAAAATGAGGCTTGGGATCTGGTGGAGTTGCCGGCTGGAAGGAAACCCATTGGCAGCAAATGGCTGTTCAAGAAGAAGACAAATGCAGAAGGGAAGGTGGAGAAATACCAAGCTCGGTTGGTAGCAAAAGGTTATTCCCAGGTGCCGGGAATTGATTTTGGTGATATTTTTTCTCCTGTTGCCAAGGTAACTTCTATTAGATTACTTTTATCTGTTGTTGCTGCTTTTGATTTTGAGGTGGAACAAATGGATGTGAAGACAACATTTCTTCACGGGGATTTGGAAGAGGAAATCTACATGAAGCAACCTGAAGGCTTTGCGGTGAAGGGTAAGAAAGAACTAGTATGCAAGTTAAAGAAGTCTCTGTATGGGTTAAAACACACCAAGGATGTGGTATCAGAAATTTGATACATTTATACGGGGACTTGACTTCACCAAAAGCAAAGCAGATCATTGTGTGTATTTTAAATTAATTGGTGACCGTGTTATTTATCTGGTCTTGTATGTGGATGATATGTTGCTGGTTGGAAATGACAAAGAAATTATCTAGGACTTGAAGACCCAATTGTCCTCCAAATTCGACATGAAAGATCTTGGTGCTGCAAACTATATTTTGGGCATGGAAATTAAAAGCGATCGGGCAAAGAGGAAGCTTTGGTTAAACCAGAGGAAGTATGTCGAGACAATACTGCAGAGGTTTAACATGCAGGATAGTAAACCGGTGAAGGTTCCTATTCCTGTAGGTGTGAGGTTATCTGCTGAACAGTGTCCCAAGACACAAGAAGAGGAAGAGGACATGTCCCGTGTTCCATATGCAAGGGCAGTCGGTAGCTTGATGTATGCCATGGTCTGTACTAGACCAGACATTGCACATGCAGTGGGAGTATTGAGCAGGTTTATGTCAAAACCAGGGAAGGAGCACTGGACAACAGTGAAGCGGGTTTTCAGGTATTTGCGTCGCACTAGTGATTATGGTTTGTGCTACCAAGGAAGACCAAGATTGGACAAAGTTTTGGATATCCATGGCTTTGTTGATGTAGACTGGGCTGAGATCTGGATCAGAAAAGATCTACGAGTGGGTATGTGTTTAACCTATTTGGAGGTGCAGTCAGTTGGATGAGTAAGAAACAATCTGTAGTGGCACTATCAACTACAGAGGCAGAATACATGGCAGCCACTCATGCAAGCAAGGAAGCTGTTTGGTTGCAGAGATTGTGTTCAAGTATGGGGTTAGTGCAGGGAGCTATAAGGATAGACTGTGATAGCCAAAGTGCAATTTTCTTGGCAAAGAACCCTGCTTATCATTCAAAGACAAAGCACATTGATGTTCAGTATCACTTTGTGAGGGATATGATAGAAGACAAAAGGTTGTTGCTGGTAAAGGTGGACACTTTGAAGAATACTGCAGATGCATTGACAAAATCTGTGAGCTCTGAGAAGTTCTCTTGCTGTAGAGAGACAATGGGCATTTCAGGGCTAGAAAAATGACTAATCACTCTTATGGCCCCCTGTGGAAAGAAAACAACAAGTGGGAGAATGTTGGGTTGTGTTATATTCTTTCCACAACTAGCCGACGTAGTTAACCGGGGGTTAGAAGGGGGGGTCACAGGGGGTTTGAGGTGTACCCATAACCCCACTTTATGGGGTTCAGGGTAGCACCCCAGAAGATTTTGGTTTTGGACCCTATGTTAGGTTGGGTGAACCCACCTATGGTTTTGTGCATGATTTTCACACATGTTTTTTGGACCCGATGGTTTTCAGTCCATGGTATTGGACGCGATGGTTTTCGGTTCATAGTATTGGATGCTTCAACATGTATAAATATGTATTATAACGTTGAAAGGAACATAATGAAAAATCAAGCTAGTAGTCCCAGTTTTGGGATCCAAGGGAAAATCTCTGTGTATATGTGTTTTATGTGTTATGCTCTCGCATTGTTTATTTTTTTTGTTTTAGAATTCTTATGCAGGTAATTTCTATACGGGGTTAAAACCTACACTTTCCAGGAATTTACCCTTCTTGCTGCTCAGTGATTTTTTTTTTCTTTAACAAGTTCGGATAGATGTTATATTACCAAAAAAAAGTCTTGGAGCAAGCTCCTTTTACGTTCCGCTATTCTGATATGATAGACTGAGCAGTAAAATAGGCACGCAGAACTTTCTCCTGTGCTTAGTATCAAAACTTCAAAAGTTTTTTTAGCTATTCCAGAGTACTGCTTCAAATATTGACCAGCTAAGAAGACAAATTTACATAACATATTTCACTGAGATTTATGGTTTACAAACTGAGTAGTCCTGGGTTGCTTTCTGCATGTTGTTGTTGTTGACCGAGTTCTCCCCTTTACTGCTAGTGGCTTTGCTTTCGTAGTAATCGACTACTTCCTCTAGGTGCTTGCACTTAGTTTTCAGAGCCATGATCTCTTCTTTATGCACTTCCATATTGCGCCTCTAGAAACTGTACTCCATCTACATTTCACTTCGGAGATCCTTTAATGACTGTTGCAACCAATGTATTATGATCTTATTTCCCTTGCACACTGGGCAAGCGTCATTCTTCGCTGCCTTATCAATCGGATTGAGCTCCATTTTGTTGTTCTTTCCTCTTGCTTTTCTTGTCTTCCTGGTTCTTGCTTTTTCTTTTTGTTGTAGCTTTCCTTCTACTACTGCTTGCTAAAGCCTTGCTGAATAATACCTTGACTTGATTGACAGATAATAGTGGCTTGGATGACAGGTTTGGGAATGCGCCAGCTAATGAAACATTTTTGAGAAATTATAGTGATGATAAATTTGAGAGGGACAAGGAGTTGAAGACCAGTAGCGTGACCGAGAATACAAAGAGGCTGAGGGGAAATATATGAAAATGGAAGAGTGAAAATAAGGCAAAGATCTATTGTTGCGATGGGAGGATGTTGGGCGTGCTGAGGTGAGACCGAGGCATGGAACTAATGGCCAACGGTGCAATCAAGTTTGGAGAATGACTGGGGGATGATATGCAGAGATGGGGGAGGATAAATAAAATGGAATATAGATACTGCGATGAGAGTATGCTGAGTTTGCAGAGGAGAGATAGAGGGCTGAGCAATGGACTAAGAGCTAGCCACTATGGAGTTGAGATACAAGAAAGAACTAAAGGGGAATTTTCTGTGCTCGACAATGGGCTATATGTACACACAGTGATGCTTGTTGATGGCTACCATGCCACCTCTCTTATAGCCCGTTCTGCCTTCCCTGAGTCAGCAGTTGGAGGCTGCTTCTCGTGAGAAATTGTCGTCCCTAGATTTTCTACCTTGATTTTTCACAATGCTGCTGATTTTTCCCTCATAAGTCTTGTGATCTAGGGTGCCTTCATTGACATCATTCATGTGCACCTCCCTGGTGTCATGATTTTTTTCTTGACTATCCAGGATTTTTTGATTTCTTCGTTGGCTGCGGATTCTTAGATTTATTTTGCTTTCAATACTTTGTTTTTTCCTTTTTATTCACCTGCTTTGTCCCTTGATGTTACAAAACATTTGGTTTATCATTTTTCAATTGTGGTTATGGCACAGTGTGATGATATTCTTCTTGATTCTCTTTGATCATTCCTTCTTCTTTCTCTACAGCTTGATTTGCGTGGTGATCCGCTTGCTGGTTATGTATCCTCAAGACATGCTTGAAGGTTGCATTTCTGGAGGCTGCTAAATTCCTTCTAATTCTTTTAATAATTCTATTCATAAACTCCTTGTTTGGGTTCTTGTTTCGAACCATTACTTCGACAATGATGGCTAAGTCTCTTATAATTATAGGATTTTAGATTTCTCTTTTTTTAATCAGTCTTGTTCCCATCAGTAATCTGTATGCTTCTGCCTGATTATTTGTCATTTGTCCAAGTCCCCATTCATAAGTGACTAATTTTTCCCCATTTGGATCATAAGTTATTCCCTCGGCACCTGCCTTTCCTGGATTATTATTTGAGGCTCCATCTAAATGCATACAATGTCTTTTCCAGCTTTCCAACTCCTCTTCAGTCATTCTTAATTTGTAGTTTTTTATTTTTTGAGTTTTCTTTCCTCTATCCCTTTTGACCATTGTTGTCTAATATGGCTTTGCTGAGCTAGTCTCTTTCCTCTTGTTGGAGAGTACTGTAGTCTGTTGGTGCCATTCCTTTTGCGTTGAGAATTTCGAAAGTCAGTCCCCAAGGTTTTGAGAGTGTTTTCCCAATTCTTGGGTTTTGAGTTTTGAAAATGCACTTATTCCTGGTCAGCTAGATTTGCCAACATAGGATTGTTGGTATACATTTCCATATTCTTATAATTGTGGCTTTCTTCTTTGTTACATAAAGGTATGATTTCTCAAGAGTTCCAAGAAATTTCGGCATTGGTTTTATGAAATTTATGTTAATTTCTAGTGGATTTACAAGCTGCTGCCAACACTATTTTGAGAATTTGCACTCTTGGAATAAGTGTTGAATGCTTTCTTCCGCTTGCTGGCATAAAGGGAATCGTGATGGCCCTTGGAAGCCCCTTTTTTTTAAATTTTCACTCGTCAAAATCTTCCCTTTTAAAAGGGTCCATATGAAAATTTTTATCTTTGGAAAACTTTCAGATTTCCAAGCTAGTTTCCAAGAGCCCCATCCCTGATGATCAATTTTCTCTTGGAGGATATTATATCCAGATTTAACTATGTAATGCCCATTGCTTGGATCCCATAGATAGTTGTCTTCCTCATCATAGTGAATTGGAGATGCCCCTTTTAAATGTTGTTTGAAATTTGTCCATTGTCCTTCCATGTTTGCTGGTATGGATGGGATGTTCCACTCGTGCCATTCCTTTTTATTCCATAACGAGATTGAGTGTAGAGTGTCTAATCCTTTTCCTTTCAGCTATTCTTGTATGCCTTCAACTTCCGGGTAATTATGGATTTGGTCTTTTCCCATGACCCTGTCCTTCCAAATCGAAATTTTTTTTCCGTTACCTGGAATTTTTGAGATGTGGCTGCTCATTAATGGAACTACTTTTTTGATTAGCTTCCATACTTGGGTACTTTGTCTGATTGGAATATTTCCCTTCAACAATTTTTCCTTCTATCCATCAAATTATTTGTTAATGAGGATTTTGTTCCACCGGCTTTCTTTACTTGTAATGAGTCTCCACACTATTTTCATTCCAAGAGCTGCATTCATGAGTCTCGATAGCCGAATGGATAACCCTCCTTTTTCATATTGTAACACTAGTTGTTCCCACCTTACCAAATTGTACTTCTTGTTTTCTTGCTTCCCACCTTGTCATAGAAAACTTTGTAAGATTAACTCCATTTGTTTATGGGCGCTTGCTGGTGCCATGATTATGGCATATTGATAAATCGGTAGTGCCACAAGGAGAGCTTTAATTAGTATCACCCTTCTAGCCATGTTTAACCACAACATACCCCAATTCTTTATCTTAGTTTGCATTTTTTCAATCTATTTTGCCCATATTTCTGCTTTCATGCTTTGTTTTGAGATTGGGAGTCCCAAGTAGAGGAAATGGCTCCATTTCTCTTATGCTGGGATTTACATGATTTGGGATATCCTTTGCATGATTCTAAGCGGAATATTCTAGCCATAGATCCTGCATTTTGTGTTGTTTAATAGCCCACCTGACACCTGAAGAAATTTATCCAATGTTTTTTTGAATCTTTTGGCTATTATTGTTGATACTTCTCCTAGCAATGGAGTATCATCCGCAAACAAGGAATGGTTTATAGTTTTTATTCCTTTTTCTATTCTCAGCCCTGTTAAGGTTCTTTCTTTCCTCTAGGCCTCCAAAGCTCTACTTAAGGTCTCTGCCATTATTATGTAAAGAAAAGGGGAGAGGGGGTAGCCCTGCCTAAGACCTCTAGTACTTTGGAAGAAGTCACTGGGTCTTCCACTTATGAGTGGGGCTATCCATGGGGTGAAGATGCATTCCTGTATGACTCCTGTTATTTCATTAGAAAAGCCAAGTTTCTGGAGGACAACCATTAGATATGGGTCGCTAACTCTGTCAAAGGCATTTGCCATGTCTAATTTAATTATCATACCTTTTTCATGCTTTTGAACACTGGTGTGGACAGCTTCTTGAACAATTATGACATTATCAATAATTTGCCGATTTCGCACAAACCCTCCCTGATTTTCTGATATGATTACGGACAACACTTTCTTAATTTTGTTTGCTAGAATTTTTGTTATAATCTTATAAGAAGAATTACAGAGAGAGATAGGCTTGAACCTATTGAAAGTGGTGGGGTTTGACTCTTTTGGGATAAGAGCCAAATAGGAGGATTTTGTATTGCCTCCCATCCTTTTTTTTTAATACATTATTCACCATTCTTATGAAGTCCTTTTTGATTGTATACCAGTGATTTCTAAAACTCTTGCTACTCAGTGATTATTCCTTAACAATCTCCTTTATTTTGAGTGGAGTGATCTTAGTCAATTTCCCAGTGATATGCCTTAACTTCTCCAAGGATCTTCTTTCCAAATTATTGTGCTCAATTTCATTTGTGGAAGTCAGTGCCTTCTTCTTGAGAGATTCTGTTGCTTCTCTTAATTTTTTTTTCCTCAACGAATTCTTCCACTTTATCCTAGTGATTTCTGGTCTATGTTAAAATTTCTTTCTCAATGATCTCCTCCTTTGCAATGAATGTCGTAATTATTTCTGGAGTTGATTTTTGCTTCGTCATTCAACAAGATGTTTCTAGAAACAATAAGATCTGTGATGCCATGCCATCACACCTTGTTGTATTTCTATTAATTTAGTATCTATTTGTTTTTGTCTTATTTCTACAGTAGCAGCAATCCGTCATCTCAACTCCTCTTGTTTTTATTGTGGTTCCAGTGTAATGGGTGAATAAACACTTGCCTTTCCTTTCAACTATTTTTAGAAATGTCATGGTTAAAGAGGGAGTTGGTGAAACTAAGTGTGATTTCTTGTGGGGTCATGTATGTCTCACAAGAAAAAATTGATGATTAAACATGAACAAGATGATGGAATTTAAACATGTTTTTGGTGATGCAAGAAAACTAATGGACTAGGGATGCTCCTATATCACTCATTATAATGTCCAACATTAAGCCTTTGTTTGAAAATATATGTTGAAGTTATAATTTATTTATCATGTGGCACCATTTGGTGCAGTTATAACAGATTGAGTAGACAAGTAGATGAATAGGTTCAATAGAGAAGTGGATCCAAGCATGAGATTCCAATGGTAGTTTTCTTGATTTCAATGATAGGAATTGGATTTACAACATGCCCCTAATGTTTTTAACTGCTTTTAACTTTGCCATTTGACAACATGTTTATGCCCTTGTTTGAATGCTAGAATTTAGTTATTTTCCCAATAACTATTTGGAGTAGTTTATGTTCTATTTGTAGTAGTAATCTTTATTTATCAGTGTTCTTTGAATTTATAGGTTCATGTTTAAAGACATATAAATTTGAGTTCCCCTGGGTCTAGTTCATTTTATTTCATCCTTTTATTCTATCAATCCTTGTGTTTGTTGGTGATTTACAATTTGGTGATATCAGTTTCCAGCTGCAACACCTTGTTGGATTTTTTAAAGATATTTCGTTGCTTTTATCTTACTATCTTTCCTGTGAAGCATGATTATTTATTTGCATATGTAGGGTTGAAGTTTAAGCAGTTGGTTCTACATTTGAAAGACAATTTTCTTATATGATTTGGTTCTGTTTGGCATGTATATCAAACTTCAGAAGAAGAAGTGATGGGATTTCTTGATCCCTATGTAAATATAGTTTGCTTAGATTGTAATGAGGCTGGTGATAGTGATCTTTTATTATTATGTGATCACTATGATTCAACATATCATACATATTGTGTTGGCCTTGGAGGGGCTATCCCTGAAGGATATTAGTATTGTCAAGGCTATCAAACATCTATGCCTGGATAGTCTAGCACACATGATGAAGATGTTGAGGATTTTGTGCTTGATTTTGACAATGGGGATGAGGCTTAGGAATCAAAGGATTTGTGGAAGATGCTCCAGTTGGGATGGTTGTAGAAAGAATAAACTTAGAGCTCAATTTATCACCACCTTCTTCTTCTTCTGCTCCTCTCGCAAAGACAAGCCAACTCATGTAAGAAAAATTCATGGAAGGAATTTGCAACAAAGCACTCCAAAACCATCTCCTAGATTGCTAGATGCAGCAAGGGGTTCACTTAGGCAAATTGAAGTATCTGGGTCTACATCCCAAGTATCCATTGTAAGGACAAAATTTATGGTAGGTTCTATTCTTATAACAATTTATTTCTTTTTCTGATTATATTCCACAGATTAGAAATCACATGTACATAAAGTAAAGTGCAGATAGAACATTAAATGATTGACATAAAACAAGCCAAGACAAGAGACACAAGATGTGGCGGCTAGCCAGGGACAAACCCCAAAATGTGTGGGGAAACCCTTTGATCAAATCTTCTTTTATATTCAATAATTCAGCAGAGAGAAATAGTATAATAAATATTATTTATATCAGCAGTAGCAAACCCTAGATCAACGACATCAACATTAGAGGCTTCATCATCAAAACTAGGGCAGTCAATATCTCACAAACCAACCGTTGGATCGGCTTGATTCCACCAACAAAAATTGCAGCCTTTAGAGGAGGTTCAGATGAACCTATAGCACAATTCAGATGAGGTGATCTTCTGGTCCACGTTGGTCAAACTTCACTTCTACAGTTGTAGCTTTAGTTTCAGCAACTTCCTTCAAACTAGGGCAGTCGATATCTCACAAACCATCCGTCGGATTGACTTGATTCCACCATAAAAAGTTGCAGCCTTTATAGGAGGTTCAGATAAACCCACAGTGTAGTCTAGATGAGGAGATATTCTAGTCCAAGTAGGTCAAAATTTGGATCTACAGTTGCAGCTTCAGTTTCAGCAGCTTCCTTCAAACTAGGGTAGTCGATATCTCACAAACTGTCCGTCGGATCGACTTGATTCCACCACCAAAAGTTGTAACCTTTAGAGGAGGTTTAGATGAACCTACAACATAGTTCAGATGAGGAGATCTTTTGGTCCACCTAGGTCAAACTTTGGTTCTGCAGTTACAGCTTCAGTTTCAGCAGCTTCCGGCTTCACATGTGTGAGAGAGAGACCCTTTTCTGTGCAGTAGAGAAGAGACTCTTTTCTGCACAGTAGAGAAAGAGAGATGTGATGAGATGAGTGAGTGAAAATGAGGAAAATTCCTCCTGTATTTACACACAACTGTTGATGTTTGAATAGATGCGATTGTTGGGCTTCTAAGCCTACATGAGTTGTAGTTCGGCTTGATAATAAGTCCATAATCAAAATAAATTCATATCTCCATGAATACTTATCGAAATCGGATGATCTTTAGATCAATCCTACACCTCTTGATGAGAGGAATCTAATGAAAATATTATCAACCATGAATAAGATGACCCACATGAAGTTTGGCCCTAGTTTCCAAATTTAACACTCCCTCTCAACTAGGGAGAACTTCATATACACTTTGTCTGTCGGTTGCTACTATTCATCCATCAAATGCACTAACCTATACAGCCTGACCCTTGCCCTGCTTTGCTCTATTCTTCTTATTCTGCTTTGTCTTGTTTTGCCCTGTACTAATCTGTACGGCTCTGCGCTGTTATACTCTGCTCTTCTTTGTTCTATTCTGCTCTACTTTTGTTCGAATTATGAAGAAGAGGAAATAATCGAGGATGTATCATACTGACTCAAAGTCAGTCTTAGAGTATGTACCACTGGTTCGAGACTAGTCTCAACCAACTCGAAGTTAGCGTCCTAGTGAGTACAACTCCTACCACTGGTCCTAGACTAGTAACATCCTCCACTGACTCAAAGTCAGTCTCAGAGTGCATACCACTAGTCCCAGACCAGTAAAAACTGACCCAAAGTCAGTGTCATAGAATGTACCACTCTTACCACTAGTCCTAGACCAGTATCATTGATCCCAAATCAATGGAGGTCATCCTAGCATAGGGTGTACGGTAGATACAAAGATGCATCCAACGGTACTACTATGGTCCCTAACTTCATTTCCCTACTCATTAATCAGATGAGAGGTACTTCCCATGAGTCCTAGATTGCATGGGTAGGATGTATCGACAAGAGAACTTAATCAATCCCATCCTCATAGGAGAACACATCAATCCTGCTACAATCACCATGGAGAACACATTATCCAGGCCGCCATGGAGAACACATCAATCTAGGCCTCATAAGAGAACACATCAATTCTGCTACAATTGCCATGGAGAACACATCAATCCAGGCCTCATAGGAGAACACATCAATCCAGGCCTCACAGGAGAACACATCAATCCAAGCCTCACAGGAGAACACATTAATCCTACTGCAATCACCATGGAGAACACATCAATCCTGCTACACAGGAGAGAAAATCATCCTGTTCCACAAGAGAGCGAATCATCTTGTCCCACAAAAGAGCAAATCATCTTGTTCTAGTGCGCACCACCAGGGGAGGGTGAGTCACCCTATGGTCATATGTTGCTCTAGTAAGAACTACAAGCCCTCAGAGCTCCCAAAGCTCAATGTATGCAACATGCAGGACCCTTGGGTTCCTTGACAGCTCCAAGTTGTTTGGGAAAATCACAGATTAGATCATTCCTCGAGGCTTTGACAAGGTGTATCAACCTTTACATCATCTTAATACAATGGAGCCTCCTTGCTCATCAACTTACCATATCCCAGATGATGTCTATCTGCTGGAACAATCGACGAATATGGGATTCCTCAATAATCGAAACCCACCTTTGGTTTTTACAGAGAATCATAGTGGTAAGTGTTCAAATAGCTCACTGAAGAGCTTCCCCAACCAGGAAGCTTCATATGAGATCATACTCGTAGATATGTATCTGGTCTTGGCGGTGCTTATGGCAACCGATTTCTACTTCTTGCTCATCCATTATACTGAAGCAGAATCCAAAGAGAAACAACACTAGAAAGTGCTCCAGTGATCCTCGACACTACCTTCCTAATTAGCAATCGAATAATCATGCCGTTTCATGTTTCCGACAGTGTATTTCAATCCATGAGAGGTTGTGTCCTGAAGACATCTCAGAAGATTCTTGGCACCAATCTAGTGAGGCTCAACCAAATATGAGCTCACAATGCTAACTGCAAAGCATATGTTCAAACGGAGGTTCACCAAGAACACCAACATGAATGAGTTTTTGAAACTTAGAGGCATTTCCCAAATTTGGTCCGACATCACTACCATATAACTTTTGAAAGTTAAGATCCTTGAGGTAGTCATAGGCTTGCAGTCCACCATGCCAAATCTTTTCAAAATCTTCACCACATATTTTCCTTGAGATAGGAAAATTTCCCTTGGCTTCTGCCACACTTCAAGTCCTTGGTTCTTCATTTCAAATTCAGAAGCCAACTCCCTCTTACATTTGTGAATGAGAGGGTATGCACCTGTTAGAAAGAGTTCATCCACATACAACACTAGTATGAGAGGCTTGTCATCTTCAACCTTAAGGTAAAGGTTAGGATCAGCTTCATTCCTAGTGAATCCCATCTTCATCAAGTAGCTATCGATCCTCTCATACCATGCTCGGGGTGCTTGCTTTAGCCCATAGAGAGCCTTCTTCAACCTGCATACATGAGATTTTCAATCATAAATCTCAAATCCTTCAGTTTGCTCCACAGAGACCTCTTCTTTGATCGAACCATGCAAGAACGCAATCATGACATCCATCTGATGTAGGTTCCATCCTTGTGAACCCACAAGGGCTATGATCAAGTGGATGGTCGTATATCTGGCAACAGGTGCAAATATCACATCATAGTCTATACCTTCCTTCTGGGAGAAACCACGAGCAACAAAACGAGCCTTATACTATTTCGTACTTCCATCTGCTGCATGATTTATCTTGTAAAGCCATTTGGAAGTAAAAATTGTCTTGTCCTAGGGTCTGGGAACTACTTCCTAGACATCATTCTTCATAATAGACTCGCATCCTACCATACTTGATGTTTGATGGCATCTGAGAATGATGAAGGCTCATTTTGTATGATCGCGCTCATGATGGTCAGGTATCCCTGATACCTGTTAGGTTTCTTACTTTCACAAAATGTTCCTTAGGGTGCAGCATGTCCTTCAGCATCATCAAGTAGCCCCCTAAGCCATGAAGGCCTCTTCCTAGAAGAGGCAGGCTCAGGTGGATAAATAGGATCCTTGGATTCCTGCACATCAGGTATTGTTACATCATCTACCCCTAGAGACAACTTCCATAATCATATGGTTCTTCTTTTCTGCCACACCATTCTGCTCAGGAGTATGTGGTGTAGTAGTCTCCCTCTTAATGCCAGACTCGGATATGCTTGAGTGAACCAACGGTAATATATCAGACGTATTGCTTTGGCTTGAGGGGAATGGTCCCCTTTTGAGCTTTCATTTGGCACATCCTGGACATACACCTTATTTCTCTACTCAAAATTCAAGCATCCCTGTCACCATTTGTCTTACACCGAGTAGAGCTTTATAATGAAGGGGGGAAAACCTCTAATGCCAAAATTTGTACTAAAGAGATGTGTCATAAGACATGACAACTAGTGGACTCCATCGGCCTGCTATAATGAATCAACATGAAACCCAAGAGTAAAGGCATCTTTAACATTATTTTTCCATATACGTACCTTGCCATCACTAAAGGTTAGCTTGTAGCCTTTGTCTTCCATTGCCGAGATGGAAACCAGGTTCTTTTTGAGGTCAAGTGCTTTTAATACATCCTGGAATTTCTAGCCTTCTTGAATGGTTGTCCTCTTCCTTGATTCCCAGCTCTCCTCTTACCTTTGCTATTGAATTTATCATTCCTTTAATTGCCATCAGAGGGATTTTGATCATCATCCCGGTGTGAGTCCTTTCTATTAGGGCACTCCCTTGTATATTGACCTGCTTTATCGCAAATGTAATATCGTCCTTTTCTTCCACCCTTAGGTCTAGCCTTTCCTTTTGATTCAGTCTCGGAATTATTTCTTTTCTTAGCTTGAGAAAAAAAAGTAGCAGGAGGATCTTTAGGCAAGGGCATTTCTTACTCTTCTACCCTTGTTTCTTCTTGAATGCATCTAGCCATTAATTCCTCAAAACCAGGAATTACATTGTTGTTCAGAAGAGTAGTCCTGAACACGTACCATTCAGATGGTAATCCTCCAAGAGTTGTGAGTGCCATTTCCCTATTAGTAATAGTTTCCCCAATAGATAGGAGATCATTCTTGATCTCGGTGATTCTTAAGAAGTATGCTTTCATACTCTCATATTTACCCTTCTTGATTTCCATCAACTTATTTCTAAGAAACAAAACTTGATTTGCATCATTGACTTTAAATAAACTCACCAATCTATCGTAGATTTCCTTGGAGGTGTCTAGTTCAGAGATGTAGGCTACCAAGTGCTTGTCGATAGAGTCTCGGATGATCTTCTTTGTTTTGACTTCTCAATTTTTCCATTTGTTCCAGGAAACAGCGAATAGATTTGGTGGAGGCTCAACAATATTTCCTCTTACATGGTCCAACACTCCCTGATCTTCTAAGGTTAGATCGATAGACATCTTCCATCCGTGATAGTCAAATTTCTAACGGAGCTTGTCTTCGGTAGGAAAGAGTGTTGAGCACCCCATAGTTCTTTTAAGATAGCCTTGCTAATATTTTCTTTGATGATTTCTCTTGCTCTTGCTCGGGATTTGTCTTCACCTTAGCTCTGATTCCATGTTAATTTAGGGTAGGTTCTATGCTTATAACAATTTACTTCTTTTTCTGATTATATTCCATAGATTAGAAATCACATGTACATAAAGTAATGTGCAGATAGAACATTAAACAATCGACAGAAAACAAGACAAGACAAGAGACACAAGATGTGGCGGCTAGCCAGGGACAAACCCCACAATGTGTGGGGAAACCCTTTGATCAAATCTTCTTCTATCTTCAATAATTCAGCAGAGAGAAATAGTACAATAAATCTGATTTATATCAGCAGTAGCAAACCCTAGATCAACAACATCGGCATTAGCGGCTTCATCATCAAAACTAGGGCAGTCGATATCTCACAAACCAACCGTCAGATCGACTTGATTCCACCACCAAAAGTTGCAGCCTTCAGAGGAGGTTCAGATGAACCTATGACACAATTTAGATGAGGAGATATTCTAGTCCACATAGGTCAAACTTCACTTCTGCAGTTGCAGCATCAGTTTCAACATCTTCCTTCAAACTAGGGCAGTCGATATCTCTCAAACTGTCTGTCGGATCGACTTGATTCCACCATCAAAAGTTATAGCCTTCAGAGGAGTTTCAGATGAACCTATAGTGTAGTTCAGATGAGGAGATCTTCTGGTCCATGCAGGTCAAACTTTGGATTTTCAGTTGCAGCTTCAGTTTCAGCAGCTTCCTTCAAACTAGGGCAGTAGATAAACAAACTGTCCATCGAATCGACTTGATTCCACCACCAAAAGTTGCAAACTTCATAGGAGGTTCAGATGAATCTATAGCGCAGTTCAAATGAGGGGATCTTTTGGTCCATGCAGGTCAAACTTTGGATCTGCAGTTGCAGCTTCAGTGTCAACAGCTTTTGGCTACACATGTGTGAGAGAGAGACCCTTTTCTATGCAGTAGAGAAGAGACTCTTTTCTGCGCAGTAGAGAGAGAGAGAGATGTGATGAGATGAGTGAGTGAAAATGAGGAAAAATCCTCCTATATTTATACACAATTGTTGATGTTTGAATAGATGCGACTGTTGGGCTTCTAAGCCTACATGAGTTGTAGGTCGGCTTGATAATAATTCCATAATCAAAATAAATTCATATCTCTGTGAATACTTATCAGAATTGGATGATCTTTAGAAAAATCCTACATATCTCGACGAGAGGAATCTAATGAACATATTAGCAGCCATGAATAAGATGATCCACATGAAGTTTGGCCCTAGTTGCCAAATTTAACACTCTCTCAGGTCAGCACATACTTCAGGAGTGTGTACAGGCTTTACATGCCAATTGGTCTGCACCAGGAAGAGGATTTTATCAGTTTTCACCTAGCTCATCCCTTGATAGATTTGGGGCTAGAGATGGGGCTGATGAAATTGTACAACCCACACCCAACAATAGGTTGCTTCTCTTTCGTGAATCAGCTCAGAGAAGTAATTTAGCCCCTGTTTTAGAGATGGAAAATTATATAGCTAAATCTGATGTTGATCAGGCATGGGCAATTATGGAACGTACTCTAGCATCAAGAGAAGATAATATAGGTTTGACTAATTCTCATAAAGATGGAACACATTGGCAGGGATCATCTTCTGGTCATAAAAAAAATGATTTATAAGAATTGATGGGAAATGCAAGGTCAATTTTTATGAGCGGAAGCATATTAACTGCTCATGAACAATCAAGAACTAGATATAGTCAAGATAGACACATTCCTACAACTACTAACTATTTGGAAAATCCAGAAAGGATAAAGAAGAAGATATCATGTAGGGATGTTGGAAATAATAGGCTACCAACACCTAGTGTTTCTAATGAGATATTGGGTATAAGATTATCTGAAAGAAGTAACAGTTTACATCATCAGCTAAACAATGGTAGTTCATTTAGTAAACCTCATGAAAATGGAGTTCACAAAGTTGAAGATGAAATGGAGAAGGTGATCTCCATGGTAAAATTTCACATGAAGTGCACACTGACAAGGGAACATAGGTAAAAGCATCTGTATTTTTCCTTCTTTTATGGTTTTTCTCTATAGAGTTGATTTTACTGGGTGTACATTGTACACATCTAAAACTTTCTCTTTAGGAAATCCTATTTTTATTCTTTCAAAGAAAAAAATATCTACAGAATCCCAATAAATGTTTCCTCACATTCATGGATGGCATCCCCGGTAAACCCATTTACATTGACTAGTGCACCTCACCCAAGGGAGTTTGAGCATGACACCTTCTAGCATAGAACTAGCCAAATACCCAGTAACATTAATAACATTCGGTTGGGCTAACCCCTTGGGCTCAATAAATAATAATCAACTACAATATTTTCCATATTAACGTATTGATCTTGTTTAACATTTTGCTAGAGTAACCATAACAATCCAAGCTTGTTCCTATTTTTATTTTGGTTTTTAAGTCCTTTTTTGGTGTGGTGACAACTTTATATGACCGTATAGATGTTTATTTTTGTCAGAGTATATGTTGGAAAGTATATGCTCTCTTACATTCTATCTTGTCTGTTATGTATTGATGGAGTTTAGTTTCATTACTTGTGACTAAAGAACTGTGTCAGGCATGTATACAAGGATTCTTGTATCACTATTTATAAAATGAACATTGTCCTTAAACAAGCAAAGTAGATCCTTAATGCTACATGTTTGCATCTCAGGGAACTTCCAATCCTAATAAATGAGGTGAAATTTAAGTGTTTCCAAAATCCAAATATTAGGTTTTGTGAATTTTCTCATATATGGTCTTGGAAAAGTGAAGTGAAATTTAATTATTTCCAAATCTTAAGTTTTGCGAATTCACTCATATTTGATGTTGGAATCTTTTGAGAAAATGGGAAGAATTTCTTTTAGTTGCATTCAAATTTTCCAAAAATAATACTAAATTTCTCCCTGAAATGGCTTTGGTATTGAAAATTTTGTAAATATTTTTATGGAAAAACCCAAAATACCTTTTCCAAATTAGAGTTTTATAACACTAGGTACTAAAATGGTCTTCTATTTTTTGTTGCAAATGTCTGAAAGAGTCTGCCTAAAAAATGATAAGAAAATTAGGTAGATGCGCTAAATGGACTAAATAATTTTGAATGAATAATCACTTAACATAAATGATATCTTAGGTTGCATAAATATATAACTTAGAAGCATGAACTGAAGAAGAAATCTCAACGAGATTGATATATTCTTAATTGAGTTGAATGAGGCTAGGAATAACTTTGACTAAAGGGTGTTGAAAATGGCATAATTTTGTTATGGCTGGATAGATTTAGAACTGAAAATCAGCAGTTTTCTTGCTTGCATAACTTGGGTTCATTTTTGTATCTCAAGTCTCAAGCTTATTGAATAGTATGATTTATGCCTTGCAATGTTGAGATATGTTGTGATACCACTTGCTAGTAATCTAAACACTTTGGATGAGAATTTAGTTGTGAATTTTACTTGCAAAAGGTATAAGTGCAAATATAGATTAATTGTCCCTTCTGTAGAATTTCCTTGAAATTATGCTACTGCTTGAATGAATAAATATGAAACTAATTGTTGCACCAAGACAAAAAATATCTCTACCAATTTGCAGTGGAATAGAACAGAAATAAAACACAGTCACATTATAGCAAAAAAATAAAACTTTCTAGGGAACCCAACTGGGAAAACCTTCTACTAGTTGTAGAAATTTAAAATACTATCCATATTAGAGTTTGAAACACCTTCTTCAAGACTAGGTTCATCGATGCTTATTTCTTTCCATATTCATTTTCAGAAGCATTAGGGTCATTGTCCGTCAAATCAGAGTAGCTAGAAAGTGTCTCTTTGATTTCAGAAAGCAGACCAGGATCAACTTCATCCAAGAATCCCCTAGAGAGCTCATCAGTAGCAAGAAGATAGGTATTTTATTTTATTTTATTTCATCACATGCACCCATCATAATCACTAATTTGTCTTCATTTCTTTCACAATCATTTTCAATGTTAGATGCAAAAGGTAATTTAGTATGATATAATCCTTAGGTAACCAACCTCAAACATATTGTTGGTTAATTTATGTTGTTTGAAGTTTATTGAGTTCGATTTTTATCATGAAACTACTAGAAGTGTACTAGCATGGGTGAGTTGATTATCTTGATAACAATGTTATGGTTTAATCTAGTCCTTGAAAGGAACCTATAGTTGATGGTCAAAATTTCACATTCCTTTCATTTTTTATCTTCACATATAACAAATATCTTTATGTTATAGCCTCTAGCTAGATATATATACAGTAATTGCCACTTAGAAGTTGGATGCCATCATTTTGAAGCTTGAGCTTACTCAACTTACCTCTGTTTGAGTTGAAAATGTCATTAGATGTCATTATATCGTCTATTGTAGAGCATGAATCCAATTTTCCTTTTTTTTATTAAGAAATGTGATTAGATCTTGCTATATCATATTTTGTAGAGAATGAATCCAATTTCTTAGAGTCCATTTGCTTGAGGTATAACAAATCTACTTTAATTCATTAAACTTACTTTTCATATTATGTTTGCTGATTGTGATTCTACAGGCCACATCTGCATTAGAAAAGGGGCATATTTAATGAAGTGTGGAAGGAGAGGGAAGCTTCAGTTATGTCCTTTCAAACTTTCTAAGTACATTAATATCTATATATATATATATATATTATATATATATTATATATATATATATATAACAATAATATAATAATAATAATAATAAATAAATAAATATTGTGCTTTAACTTTTTCTTTTGATAATGGATTATTTATGATCTCCCCTCTATCACACACAACCAGAGTCAGGACATACATGGTTTTTTGGGATATGTGGACAATGGACAGATTTAGGCTAGCCATTTATCTAGAAATTTACACTGTAGAAGATTAGGCATTTATAGTTGAATATTTCCTTGCCACTAAATTAGAGTTGAAGAGTCACACTTCTATTTGTCAGGCATATACTTCACTTTTAAATCAATTTATTGCTAACTCTGTATAGACCTTCCATGGGATGGAAAAGAGTGATCACTACCATTTCTTAATCTTTCTGCGAACCAAGTAAAGATTCCAAATGTGTATAAGTTAGTGGCTCCTTGGAGAATCCCAAGAGTGGCGCTATTGTAGCAACAAAAAATTTGTTTATTTTGAGTTCTTCATTACTACATTGATAGTATATTGTTTATTGCATACAATACCTCAACGGTGTATGATCAAATTACAGCTAAGCCTGTAATAATATTTTGACTTACCCTATTTTAGAGGGAAACTAGAGTGTGTGTCAAGCTTGCATGTCACAATTGTATCATGCAGAGTTTACCTAGGACAATTTTTGTGGATCTAAGCAGCAAGATACGTGTTGGAATTCAAGAGGCAACAATACTACAAAGTGGGAAAGAGGTTTCACAGTTAACCTGGATTTCACATTATGGTTGGAATTGGTTTGTTGGCAAGATGCTGGATACCCCAACTTCCTTTTTATGACTGAGTACAAGATTGAATCCTTTGAAATATTCCTCACTCAATTTTCATTAAGTGATGGGTTTTCTTAGAAGTGCTTCACACCTATAAACTTTACCAGAGTTTTTCTTGAGTCTTTGGTGGTGGTTAGCTTTTCAAATAACAAAAGTACAAGAAGACGAGAAATAATATTCCCGACCAATTTGAAGTTATCTCCTTGTGAATAGGGTGTTCCCATTCATAAGCCTAATGATTCGCTCTACTTCTTTCTAGTGAACAACTTTGGGACTTGCCATGAATCATGAGACAATTCCAACCCCATAAATATAAATTTCTTATTTAAATATAAACCCACAAACATTCTTGTTTCGAAATAACCTGCAATCAACTTGTACCGTGCTATTTAATCTTTTCTGTATTTATTCGCATCCTTGGTATGTGACATAAAGATGCAATAAGCTACCTTGCATTTTCTATACTAACACTCCTAAAAAATAATAACATATACCCAAATATATCATTTCGAATGATTTATGTAGCTCACTTTTTGGTTTTTCAATTATTGAATTTGTTACCTATATTTATGAGATCTTTTATAATTGATACCATAGTGACAATGTATGTTATACTTTTATCCATGTTGCTCTGAAGGTGTTTCTCCTTCAGTAGAGCAACAATACACTGCAGTTTCCATTTAGGGGAGAAGTGTACCTAGTAGCAACCTTGGCCTGTGTGCAGATGGGTTGAATGCACATTAGACTCTATCTGTGGTTTTGAAGGTGTTTCTCCTTCAACAATACTTCATCTCAGTAGATCCTTTTGGTCTGCACCTTTAGTAGATGCATGTAGCCTTGGGATACATGCTGTAGATTATAGTTTTCCTATGGGGGTGTAGCAATGATGAAAGAAGTGCATCAATATTAGGCATCTTCTGGTTGTTGTATGCAAGCATGCTTGTTTAGTGTTTCCTAAACATAGATAGAGCCATATTTAGTATTCTTTTATAGTTTGACTTAGATGATCACTTTTCTTAATTTAGGTGTTTTTCTTAGTTCTGTTTTATGCACAGATTTATCTTTAAGAAAAGTGAATAATAGAGAAGGGTTCTATATTTTGAGCAGGGGACACACTTCTAGGTAGGAGGTACTCTATTCTGGGAAGATTTTTCCATGCAGGTTAGGTTCTTTATCCAAGAATCCCAAAAGTGGTGCTATTGTAGCAATAAGAAATTAATTTATTTTGAGTTCTTCATTAGTACATTGATATTATATTGTTTATTCCATGCAATACCTCAATAGTGTATGATCAAACTACAGTTAAGATTGTCATAATATTTTGACTTACCCTCTTTTAGAGGGAAACTAGAGTGTGTGTCAAGCTTGCACATCATAATTGTATCATGCAGATTTTACCTGGCACGAGTTTTGTGGATCTAAGTAGCCAGGTACCTTTTGGAATTCAAGAGGCAACAATACTAAAAAGTGGGAAAGATGTTTCACAGTTAACTTTCCTTTCACATTATGGTTGGAGTTGGTTTGTTGGCAAGATGCTGGACACACCAACTTCCTTTTTATGACTGAGTGCAATATTGAATCCTTCGACATATTCCTCGCTCAATTGTCATTAAGTGACGGGTTTTATCAGAAGTGCTTCACATCTATAAAATTTACCAGAGCTGTTATTGAGTCTTTCGATGTGGTTATATTTTCAAAGCACACAAGTACAAGAAGACGAGAAATAATATGGCTGATTAATTTCAGGTTATCTTCCTATGAATAAGGTGTTCCCTTCCATAAACCTGACAACTCCCTCTGCTTCTTTCTAGTGAACAAATTTGGGACTTTTCATGAATTGTGAGACAATTCCAACCCCACAACTATCAATTTCTTATTTAAAGTTATACCCACTAGATTAGAACCCGCACAAGGAGAATTCCGTTCGCGTTTCAAAATAACCTACAATCGACTTATACCATGCTATTTAATATTTTATGTATTTCTTCACATCCTTGGCCTGTGACATAAAGACACAACATGATACTTTGCATTTTCTATACTAACACTTCTAAACAATAATAAAGTATGCCAAAATCTGCCATTTCAAATGATCTATGCATCTCACCTTTTTGTTTTTCAATTATCGAAGTTATTATCTATATTGATGATATCATCTACAACCAAGGCCATAGTGGAAATATTGTTAGCATTTTATTTGTGTTAAACTAAATGTGTTTTTCCTTCAGCAACACTACAATACACTGCAATTTCCATTCAACGAAGAAGTGTACCCAGTAGCAAAATTAGTCTATGTGCAAATGGGTTGAATTCATAGTAGACTTTATATGTTGTTTTGAAGGTGTTTCTCCTTCAATAGTACTTCATCTCAGTAGATCCTTTCAATCTACACCTTCAGCAGATGCATACAACCTTGGGGTACATGCTATAGATTCCAGTTTTGTTGTGAGGGTATAACAATGATGAAAGAATTGCATTGATTTTAGGCATCTTATGGTTGTTTTATGCAAGAATGATTGTCCAATGTTTCCCAAAATTATATAGAGCCATATTTAGTATACTTTTATAGTTTGACTTAGATGCTCACTTTTCTTAATTTAGTTGTTTTTCTTAGTACTACTTTATGCAAAAATTTATCTTTAAGAAAACTGCATAGTAGAGAAGGATTCTATATTTTGAGTAGGGGACACTCTTCTAGGTAGGAGGTACTCTATTCTAGGGAGCTTCTGTTATTCATGTTAGGTGCTTTATCCTATACAAAGTTCCAAGTCCCTACCTCCTTAACAAAGTCCCTACTAGACAAGACACCGATGGACATAGTTCCAAGTCCCTAAATTTTCAAGAAACCCACCTGAGGCTAGCTATCTAGCCTAAAATCCTTTACATTCCAGTCATCTCTTGGCTATGATTTCATCGAGAAATCCCTCTCTGGTTTGGTAGGGCTAGCTACCAAACTAAAAGCTTGGTATGTGGTTACCTCCAACGATCTTCTCATCAGCCTGGAACATTATGGAGGATAACAGAGGGCATGACAACTAGGGAGTTGCAAGGTGTTCTAGTGAATGTAAGGTTCCCAAGTCATGGAAAAATGTAATGCTAGTTATGAGGTCATAACTGCGAAGGTGTGTTAGGGAATGCTAGGGAATGTTAACATGTGCTGAATAGTATGGAGACATGTCAAACAAGCTAAGATGTGCCAAGTGCTAAGGCATGCCAAGATGTACAAGGGTTCCAAGTCCCTGCCTCCTCTTCTTCCGTATGCTATCCACTTATGACATTTCCTTTGCAATATTTGGTGCATTTGCTAGTTATAGGTCATTTATAGGTTCTAAATGTCTTCAAAGTTTCACTTCTAATTGAGTATTCAATTGAACATATTGATTATCTTATACAAAACTATTTTTCCTGACACCCACTTTTCATAACTTCAATAACCATTAGGTAGGGACCTACAACTTTGATGTTGCTTTGCTTGTTTAGTAAATATTGCTGAGACTTTAATTTATTGAAAGTTGTAGAAATTACAATTTATGAAGTTTCAATATCTAATTTTAAAAGTATAATTCTTTAAAGGGTGCTAGCTCAATGGAAGAGCACCTTCTTTACAAGTAGGAGGTTGGTGGTTCGATTCCATCGTGCGTTGACATCCATATGGAATTGCGACGATCAATTTTTGGTGACGGAGGCTCTTTTGACCATCACCAATGAGATTTGGTGACATTTTTCGACCCTCACCAAAAATATGAAATGGTGACAGTCAACGAACAACATCATATATACACATCAATAGTGATGACCCTCAAAGGTCCGTAACCATAAATCGTTGTTGTTGATATGAAATGGTGACGGTCATTGTCCATCATTAGAGTCATTATTCATAACAGACCTTGAATGTCACCACAACGCCTATACTTCTAGAAATGTGGCTTTTGGTGATGGTCAACGAATGTCACAATATATATGCACCAATAGTGACGGCCATTAAAGATCCATCACAATAAATCATTATTGTTCATATGAAATGGTAAAGGTCACTATCCATCATTATAATCAATATTCGTGACGGACCTTGAATGTCACCATAACACCTATACTTTTGGCAATGCCACCTTTGGTGACATTCAGTTTCTGGTGACCGAGGCTATGGTCCATCACCATTGCTCATATGCAATGGTGATGGTCACTATCTTTCATTATAAATCATTATTGGTGATGAAATTTGAATGTCACTACAACACTTATACTTTTGGCGATGCCACCTTTTGTGATGTTCATTTTTTGGTAACAAAGGCTATGGTTCGTCACCATTGCTCATATGAAATGGTGATGGTCGCTATTCGTCATTATAAATGATTTTTGGTGACATACTTTGTATGTCACTACAACACCTATACTTTTGGCGACACCACCTTTGGTGATGTTCAGTTTTGGGTGATGGATGCTCTTTTGAACCATCACTAATGAGCTTTAATGGTGACATTTCCACCCCCCCCCCCCCAACCATGTCCTTTTTCTGTAGTGATAGGTCCCTTTTGATTCTCCATTGTTTCTCTAATCATCCTCCTGTAGACTTGCAAACAATATTTTCATAATTTTCTTTTTCTCTTTTTATTTTTTATTTTTTTGAAAAACAACTAGTCTGCCTCTAAGACGTTTTCATCCTAGCTACTTTCCCGAGGTGCCTCAAGAGAGGTTTTCACCTAGAGATATTTTTATTTCTCTCTTTTTTTGTGTTTTGATGCCATTAGGCCACCTTAAGAGGTTTTCAACCCAACAGTGGGACTCAGGCGCCTCGTGGAGGTTTTCACCTGAGTCTCCTTATTTTTATTTTGTTTTCTTTTTTTTCTCAGTGACTTGATGAGGTAGGAGCTGAGACTTGCTCCACCACGATCAATATTTTGTTGATACCATCAATGAACTCTTGCTTTGACAATGACCTTTTTTAAACTTTCAATATGTGCCCATTAACAAGTAAAGGAATGGCCTTTGCATCTACGTTTCTGATCTGCACGATCTACACTGAACCATTATCATGACATTTCTCTATGACATAAGGCCCTAACCATCTAGTCCTTAACTTTCCCTTAAAGTCTTTATATCTAGAATCATATAACAAAGCCCAATCACCTTCTTGAAATTTCTTGTCCTTGATGTTCTTGTCATGCTAGATCTTTCGCTGAATTTGAGTTACCTCTATGTGTAGGAGGGCCTACATTCTAAACTCACCTAACCCATTCAATTGGAGCAATCTCTCCTTTTGTGCATTGCTAAGATCTATATCTAGTTGGGATGCCATCCTCAATGTATTATACTCAAATTCAATGGACAATAGGACCTTTTTCCCATAGACCAATTCATAGGGTGTGAATCCAGTGGTGGTCTTCGAGGTGGTATTGTAGGCCTAGGTGGCCTCAACTAGTCTATTTGCCCAATCTTTTCTGCTGCTGCTAACCACTTTGGTCAGGATGCCCTCTAGCGATCTTTTGGTCACCTCCATTTTCCCATTAGCTTGTGGGTGATCTTGTGTTGGCTTAACAAGTCTTCAATCATGTTGGATGTAAACTAGATGCCTTGATCAGTGACAAGTTCTCTAGCTTACCCAAACTTGTAAAAGATATTTTCCCTTAAGAACTGAGCCACCTTCTCCTCTGTTGCTGCCTTGATTGCCTTGGTTTCAGCCCACTTAGTCAGATAATTAGTGCACACAATGATGTATTGATTTTTCTTGGAAGGAGGGTCAATAGGCCCAATGAAATCCATGCCCCACTTGTCAAATGGCTCGAAAGTCACTTGAGGTTGCAGAGGCATTTCATCCCTTGGAGTAGGCTTTCCCATCCTTTGGCACCGATCACACTAACTAGTATATCTTTTCACATCTTGATGAAAAGTGGGCCAATAATAACCAGCTTGTAATACTTTGAGTGATGTCCTCTTTGCTGCAAAGTGACCTCCACAAGGCCCATCATGACAGGTCAAAAGGATGTCAAAGACTTCCTCCTCCTTGACATACCTTCTTAGAATTTGATCCAGGCCTAGTTTGAAGAGGTTTCCCCCAATGCAAGTGAATGGGGCGCTCTTCCTCACAATCTTACTTTTCTCTTTGGACGAAAAATTTGGTGGGAACTGTACAGATACCAAATAGTTTGCTATGTCAGCAAACCATGGAGAGAGAACTGAAATGGAAAATAAGTGTTCATTCGGTAACTGATCATCAACCATTCCTTCCTCACCTGCAAGAAAATCTAATCTAGACAAAAAACTTGCAACAACATTTTCCTTCCCAGGCTTATCAACAATGGTTAGATAAAATTGTTGTAATAAAAGTGACCATCTAATAATCCAGGCATTCTCATTAGGTTTATTCATTAAATATTTGGTTGGAGCATGGTCATTATGTAAAAATGTTTGATAACCTGTAATGTAATGCCTAAATTATTTTAATGAATGCACAACAACCAGGAGCTCCTTTTTGGTCACTGTGTAGTTTAGTTAGGCCTTTGACAGATTATTACTGATAAATTAAATGGCACAAGGAAATTTTTCATCTATCGGGTCTAAATCTACTCCTATGGCTTTGTGTGAGGCATCAATATGTATATGAAAAGGAAGGGCCCAATTTGGGCCTCGGAGAATCGATGCAGTGGTTAACTTGTCCTTCAGGGTGTCCAGGGCCTCTCAGCAATACAAACTCAGAGTCTTTGGCCAACAAACCTAATAAAGGAGAAGCTAACTTACTGAAGTCTTTTATAAACCTTCGATAGTATCTAGATAACCCTAGGAAACTACTGGCATCTCTCTACTTTTGCAAAGGTGGGACCCTTTGGATGATAACTATTTTGTTTGGGTCCATCTGCAATCCTTGTTGGGATATTGAATGACCTAGCATAATCCCTAGAGTCGTCAAGAACTCACAGTTTCCAGGACTAAGAGACAGGTTCATTTCAATGCATTTGTTCAACACCTTACCTAAGTTGGACAGAGCCTCTCGGAAATCACATCCATAAGGTGTAAAATCATCCATATAAATCTCTAATGCATCATGGACTAACTCGAAAAAGATACTCAGGATTTCTCTCTGGAAAGTGGTAGGAGCATTGCATAGGCCAAAAGGAAGGAACCTATAGGTGAAAGTACCCCAAGGACAAGTAAAGGTGGTTTTATCTTAGTCTTCCGGGATGATTTGGATTTGATTGTACCCACTGAATCTATCTAGGAAAGAGAAAAACTTTTTCCCTGCTAGGCCATCTAGCACTTGGTCAATGAAAGGTAGAGGGAAATGGTCCTTCTTTGTGGCTTTGTTTAACTCTCTGTAATCGACGAAAATTCTCCACTTATCATTTTTCTTTGTAACCAACACCAAAGGAGAGACCCACTCACTGTTGGAGATAGGGTAAATGAATCCTATATCTAGCAAATTTTGCAGCTCTTCTTTGACTATATACTTGAGAGCTGGATGCATCCTCCTTTGGGGTTGTTGTACTGGTTTGCACCCTTCTTTGATATAAATGTGGTGAGTACACACTAAGGGGTGCACTCCCTTAATTTATTTGTAACTCCAAGCAAAGGCATCCAGATGTTCTTTTAGCATGTTGCACAAACTTTCTTCTTGGTGAACAGAAAGAGATGGGTTGATTTTTAATGTTCTCTCAGGGCCAAATTCTATGGTTTTGACATGGATAGGGTTGGAATCGGCTAAGAATAGATCAATATGATGGTTTTTTTGGGTTTCCTTTACTACTTCTTCTAAGTACAGTGTACTGGGAGTTGGAATTTGGAGTCTGTGTTCAATCAAATCATCTTCATCTGGTTGTCCCCCTCCGATGGTTGTTTCTAAGGTATAGAGTTGGGCAGAATAAACTTCATCTTATTTCTCCTCTTCCAGCCATAAAGGTAAGTCATGTTCTAGAGATGGCTGAGCAGGAGGATATAGGACTAACTTCTTGAACATATGCCTATTCTTGATAGTCATATTTCTAGCCCTACAGCTAATTTAGGTATCAACAGTGGCTAGCAAGGGCCTCCCAAGGATGAGAGGGTAGCCAGTAAGCTTGGCCTTAGGTTGGAGAAAGGAAATATGCAGAGCATTCCAAAGAGTCATTGGAGACCATCACATCCTCCACAATCCCCTCAAGGGTCACTGTTGAGTGGTTTGCAAGTTGCAGCACTGTTGTGGTCTTTGTCAATGAACCATGGAGGTTGAGCTTGAGCATGGTGTCCTTGGTCATCACATTAATGGCAGCCCCAAGATCAATCAAAGTGTGTGGGACAATGGTGCAATTGATGTGCACATCTACTACACGGCTTCCAGGGTCCAAATACCTTGGACAGATTACTTGCCCCAACATTAAGTCAAAAATATGTCCAATGACATTAATGGTAGGGGCATCTCTTCTTCGCCTCCCTAGATGCTTGAAGCACTTCTCCTTGATCAACTTGTTGTAAATAGGCACATATTTTATAGGAGAAGGTAACTAGTACATTGTTATGTTTATTTATACACTGAAAATTATGTGTTTATGACAGTATGATGCAGGAGATTTCATGGAAAAAGAGATTGCCATGAAATATCGAAGAAGGCTCGGGTTGATCTTTCCTTGGGAATCGTGGGGATTGAGTCATGGTGTTTGTTTCTAGTCTTGTGCTTTTGGTATTTTGTGATTTGTTGCGATTGATTGTGGTTTTGTTTATGTCTAATGTATGGCCATACTACGTTTCTTGTGGTGTTGTATTGTTATTGGTTTTTCATGGTTTTCTCTTGTTTGCTTCTTGGCCTTACCTTTTATGTTTTGAGATTCTTTGGATTTGGTTGGGGAAAGAGGAAAGTTAGTGGAGATTAGGGAGAGCTGAATGAAATCTAACAATTAATGTAAGACCTAGAGGAAGCTCAGTTCATAATTAATGGAAGTCAAAGGTAAGAATATCACAACTAGTTGGAGTGGTTGGGTCCATTGGGATAGAAGGACGGTGGTAGGAAAATCATGAGAAAGGTAATAAAAAAGGTAAAGTAAATGGATCTGAGGTATCAGATGCCTTGTTGGGAATTTTTGTTCTCAATGTCGTGCATGAATACAGGGAGTTGTCTTAGCCTATACCTTATGATATCTAGTAGTTATGTTGTCATTATTATTATGATGATATGTGTGTGTGTGTGTGTTGTTTTCTAACAGGATCGTCAGGGATCATGATTGTTTTATGTTGATGTTTATATGTATATAATTATGTATGTATGTCATTGTCTAACATGATCATCAAGAATTATTCTTGTGGAGGAATGATTACTCTTGTAGGTGAATGACATGAAGAGGTTCCTAGTCTTATGAGGAATCAAGTGGGAAGAGTAAACCAAACAAATATACAAGGTCAGTATCATGTGGATATGAATTGATATTATATGCTTGTACTTGTCTATGTTTATGTTATGGATATGCTATGTTAAGGGATACATCAGCAGAATGAAAGCAATATGATCTGCAACATCTTGGGACAAGCATGGATGGTGGAAAGACATTGGAAGCAAGGTTTCCTAGGAGAGACATCATGTTCTTTCGATTTGTGGTACTATTGTTATGTATGTATCGTGTTGTGTACATGTTTATTTAGTGCTATTATAGATGGTGTTGTGTACATGTTGTTTATGCAGTGTTATGTACAAATGGTGTTGTGTACATGTTGTTTATTCAATTCTATGTATAGATGGTGTTGTTTACATGTTGTCTATGCAATGTTGTGCACATATGGTGCTATGCGCATGTTGGTGGTGTTGTGTACATAAGGTGCTTTGTGCATGTTTCATATGTGGTGTTGTGTACATATGGCATGGTGTGTATGTTGTACATATGGTGCTATGTATATGTAGTGTAGTGTGTATGATTGTACATGTGGTGTTGTGTGCATGTGGTGTCGTGTACATGTTGTACACGGGTTGTTGTGCGTAGGTGGTGTTGTGTACATGTCGTGCATGTGGTGTTGTGTACATGTTGTGCACATGGCATTGTGTACATATGGTTCAGGTGGTGATGATTATATGTGGTGTTGTGTACATGTTGTGGAGGCGGTGTTATGTACAGGTGGTACTATGTACATGTACATGTGGTACTATTTTACATGTGGTATTGTGTGCATGTGATACATGTTGTGTTGTGCGCATGTGGTATTGTGTGCATGTTGTACATGTTGTTTTGTGTACATGTGGTACTGTGTATCTGCATTGCATAGTCATGGTATCATGACATGTGTATTCGTTGTGTTATACTATGTGTGTGTATTGTGTTGTGTTGTACACCAGATGTAGGTGTTTGTATTGTGTTATGTTTAACACTAGATGTAGGTGTATCTATTATGTTGTGATGTACATCCGGTGTAGGTGTATGTGTTGTGTCGTACACCGGATGTAGGTGTATGTGTTGTGTTGTACGACGGGTGTAGTTCTATGTGTTGTATGTCAGGTGTAGGTGCATGTATTTTATGGTGTTGTATAACATGTGTGGTTGTATGCGTGTGATGCACATTATGTGTATGTGTACATGGTTGAATAGAAGGAACTGGGTGTTTGTCGGGTGTGGCAACTAATCCAGTGTGCGTATGGAAATAAAAAGGATAAAGTTAGAAGCTAAGGATCGATTATAGGATAAGTATCAATATTTTATTTTATTTTTAATTATGCATGTGATATATGATTCTGGTTTATGATTATTACATGTGATCTATGATTTTGTTTTATGATGGGTAAATGTGATCTATGATTTTGATTATGATGGTTGAATTTTGAGCTAACCAGATGTGATATGTATATTCATGATGATTTGATGAAACAACTAGTTTGACTTTTTGTGACAACAAGTAAACAAGATTGCAAGTGTACCTCATTGACGAGCTACTAATAACGTATGATGTGAATTTATTTCAATTTATTTTGAATCTAATGGAAATCATGTGTTTGGTACAGGAAAGCATGAAAATTCCCAGTTTGGGTGGATGAAACAGATTGTAAGCATTAGTAGCAGTAGAAAAAGGAATTGAAACAAGAAACAATATGCTGGTAAATGACTTTAGGAGCAAGGCCATTATGGGACACTGATACCCTATAGCGTTGATTGATTTCCATGAGCATGATATGACTACTATGATGGTTTTGAGGTAGGGATACACCTTATTTTTGGACATTCTAGTGTGAGGAAACCTTTCCAAGGGATGGATTTCCCTGGAAAGGGGGATGCCATGGAATTTGGAAGGTGATTTATTGCACAGAAGGGGGGTGACTGGATTGTTCGAGGGACTGTGTAGTAGAGAAGGGAAGGTCGGGGATGGATTTTTTTTGGTCATTAACATTTCCAGATGGAATCAGATGCACATTAGGAGTGTGCCCTAGAACAATGAGTCGGTAACTCTTCACTGAGGGAACAAGTAGCACAAGGTTCATACCGCTGGGTATTGGATGCATGATTGACTTTTGTCGTGGATTCTAGACTTCCCAGGAAGGAGGTGAATCTTGATATTACTTTGAGGGTGGATGTGTGAGCCTCTATATTACCTTGGCACTGATATGGGCATCATATTCTTTTATTTATTGGTTAAATAAAATGTGCATATGTGTATATTATTGTAAATAATGTATCGAGATGGATTTATAAAGCTCCATCGACAGTATTATTATTTGTTGGTTGAAGAAAATGTGCATAAGTATATGAATTTGTTACTGTAAATACAGTAATGAGTTGTGTTATAAATCTCCAACAAATGATATGTTTGTCATGTTTCAGCAATGGTCATTATAAATACTGCAACAAGCTCTATTATAAAGTTCCATGGGTAGTATGTTTTGTTTTCAACAATTTTTTAGTTTATAGGTGTCATTGAACACCGAGGATGATGTTCCCCTAAAGGGGAGGGGTTTGTAACAACCTCGGGTTAAAAATACATGTAATAAAGTCAATAAAGGCCAAATAATACCAAGGTAATGGGACACATATTCCAAGATGAATGTTCAGCAAAACATCCTAGCGGGTGTTCATTTGGCTAAGGGAAAATGGCAAAGGAGAGGAAATGAAGGAAAAATAATAGAAAATGAAGAAAATAGAGGCCTCATTGATAAAATGGATTTTAAGGATTAGTTCATGGACTTTTGACAGTTTGGGTGGATCTCTCTCTCCATGCTTTCTCTCACACACTTAGAGCATTCCTGGAGCACTCTAGCATTGAGGAAAGAAAGGCAAAGGAAGGACAAGAAATCAAAGAGAAGCAAAGATCGAGAAACGAAGAGTTGGATCAAGTGGCTACAATAGGATTACTTCAAGGTATCAATTTGCATGTATTATTTTCTTTCTAGCTTTAGCATGCATGGTACATGCATGTGTGTTTTTGGTTCTCTTGTTGTCATTGGCATGGGTTTTTCTAGGTGTGATAGTGGTTTTCAACCTTACCTTGCCATTTCTAGATAGCTATGGTGTGATGGGGTTTATATTACTTGGTGGAGCTAGATTTCCAGATGGTTTTGAAACTAAGTGGATTGGTCTTAGGATGAAACACAAGGCCTAGGAATCCCTGGACTGGTGAAGGTGGGATTGCGATAAATCCTGGTTGTATATACCCTTGTTGGGCCTAGGAATGCTCAACCGATGAATGGGGGGATACATGGTAAATCGTAGAGGGTGGAGATGGATAAATTACTCATGGCATAGGTGGAGAGATCTCGAGTAATCCATGCTTGTATAGGCCTAGTGATCCCTGGACTGGTATATGGTGGGATTGCCGTAAATCCTGGTAGTGTATGTTTCTTTTTTAGGCCTAGGAACCCCTTGGTGGGATTACGGTAAAGCCTAGTTCTATAGATGAGGTTTTTAGGCCTAGGAATCCATGCTTGTATAACCCTAGTGATCCCTATATTTTGGTGGGATTGTAGTAAATCTTGGTAGTGTATGTTTCTTGTTTAGGCCTAGAAACCCCTTAGCGAGATTGCGGTAAAGCCTGGTTGTATAGATGAGGTTTTCGTGCCTAGGAATCCTTGACCGCTATTGGAATGATGTACAGTAAAACCTAAGGAGGCCCTAGTTAGTTCTGTTGTGAGTCCCACATTCATGCTTGGAATATGGCATGGGGTGATTGGCTTAAAGTATGATTTGGTTTAGCCCAATCTATGGTCAAGTGGTACATGGAAGTCCCTAACTTGGTTGACTTTTGCATATGTTAGTAAGAGTTATTTTCTACTTGTGTATTATGTGTAAATGTGTTTGTTATTATGTGGTTATAATGGTTGTTTTTTCATTGTTATTTTTTTGGTTAAATGTTGGTTATAAGCATGGTTTATGAAAGATTTGAGTTATGGTGCTCACCTTATTTTGTTTCGTAAATGAAATGTTAATGAATGCATGACCTAATAGATGATAATGAAACTATTTTGAGAGGGAATCATACCTTCTTGATGATTCTCAGATAAGTATGAAGTCCCTATGCTCATAGTGTTTATATGAACTGTAGATTACATGTTCATGATTTGTTTGAAGGAATGTTTTTCATTTGTAGGCTTTGTCAGGTCCATTCCTTGTTCAAATTTTAAATTAATGGCCTTTCCATCTTGTTGTTTATCATTTCTGGAAGTTTCATGAAGTTCTGGGCGGAGTCCTGAGTCCTATCCCTTAAAAAGTGGCTCAAAATTCGTGGTCATTGGCATATAACATCTTGGAAAAGGCTATAGTTGCATGGATTCCTTGATATGAGAGCATCTGGAGGGTCTCAATCACATGGAAGGCTTGTCATGAGAGTGACTAGGGGTCTAGTTCTGGGCACTTGGAAGGGTGGTTTAGCCTTTGGGGGTCCTATAGCACCCTAGGGAAGTCAGTAAAGTTTTGGTTTGTTGATTCCACTTGCTTAAGATGCTCTAGGAGGTTGAAGCATATCATAGTAACTCTTCGTGAAATGTTTACCTGGTGGACTAGTTAACTTGGGTAAATGTGGGAGGAGGGCTTTATATATATATATATTATTGTCGATTTTTTGACATAAATTGGTTTGATATTAGATGTTTTCCAATGCAAAATAGCCATTAATGGCGGAATTTGTCATTTTTTTTATGACAACCTGACATTAATCAGATATTTGATGACTGTCGATATTTAAAAAAATATACATTTCACTTCTGAAAGATTTATTTTATTTTATCCATGCTATCAGATTCAGGCATCAGATTTTCCACCCATGTGTATTAGTGTTTTGTTCCACATTTTTCATTGATCCTTACACTAGTGAGAACTAAGTTTCAAACTTGGATACTAGGTACTAGACATATTCTATTTTCATGAGTCATGGTGAGATTCTAGAGGTCTAAGTGGTGAATTAACTTTTGAAGCAACCTTAGAAGTAATGTGAGAAAATAATATTTTTCCTCTTTCTAAAAATTTTAAATCACGAAGAATAGATCTTCCAATCAAAAGTTATGCCAATTGTAAGTTACTTACCTTTCAAAAGCCTAATTTGTACATTATCTAGATTGTTGACTTTTGTCCTGATATATCTAAGCCCTTATAAATCAAAATTTTGACCTATAGTAATCTAGTATGTCTTCTATTCAATTCCATAGGTCTAACCACAATTTGATATGCTAATTGAAATTTATGGTAACATTCCCAAAACTTGTTTATGTTTTGCGTCTTCCCATGAGAAAACATCTATAGCGTTCAACATGTCCAATTTTCAGAATATGATTCTAAAAAATCTACCTGTAATATATCAATGTGTCTCTTTAGAACCCTAAAAACTTCACAATATTAAAATTCTATAGAATAAAGTTATATAAAATATTTCCATCATTAATTTGAAATTAATTTAAGACTATTCATAAAGCCTAACTTCCACAGGGTATATGTGGAAAATTCTAGTGAACCAGATTCTAATTTGTTTACCAAGAGTACATAGATATATTGCTTTTGCCTCTTAAAACATATATAATATAAAGTATCATAGAAAAATAATTATAGTGAAAATTCCAAAATCACTCTTTTGAACTTGATTTTAAGATAGTTTACAAACCCTAACTTCCATAGGGTATATCTCCAAAAGTTACAGTGAAATAGAATCTAATTTTTTAATGAAATGTATGTACAAATATCTTCTCAATTAATGAAAATTTTCATGGTCTGAAGCTTCCCATAAAAATAAGTAAAGTGAAAAATTCCAAGATCACTTGTTTGATATTGATTTAAGGAATAATCACAAAACCTATCTTCCATAGGGTTTATCTTTGAAACTATAGTGAAAAAGAATTTGAAATATTGATCATATGTAATTCTAGATATCTCCTCTATCAAATCAAATTTCATATTCTAAAGAATCTGGAAAAAAAATTAGTAAACATTCCATAATGACTTGTTTGAAGCAGCAAAACCCTAGGATCATAGTTTTAATTGTTTTTCCTTAAAAGTGATAAGAATCCAATAATTACAATCAGCCTCAAAGGTAAAACATAATTTAACAATGAATACAATGTATAAGACAAGGTTTGGTGATTCTAAGACTAGGTCTCTATGGTAGATATATAGGAGACAAAGGATACAATTATAATGAAAGGGTACAATGAAATGTTGGCCAACCCAAAAATATAACAATAGAAATGTAATAACTCAATATCTAGGGATTAATAATTATTTTTTCAATTAACATGAGGATTACCTAGGAATTAACAACAATACTTGAACCCAATCTTTGTAACCATATTGGCTTAGATGAATGATTGTCATTTATTCGGCTTTTGTAGATAAGAGTGCCACTACAAACTATCTCTTGATGATCAAAATGATTGGGCTTCCAAAAAAGTTAAAAAAATACCCACTTGTAGACTTTATACAATCCATATTTGCAGTGTAGTTTGCATCCATAAAGACATGTATGCTCAACACCTTGTCTAATCTTGGTCTTCCTCGCTAGTGCAATCCATAACTAGTTGTGCTACTCAAATACCTGAAAACCCTATATATTGTTGGCTAATGATACTTCTCTATTTTTGACATATATCTACTCAATACTTCTACTGCATGCGTAATGGCCAATCTAGTGCAAATGATTTCATACCTCAAACTACTAACCACACTAACATATGGAACATGGGAAATGACCTCTCGATCTTACTGTGCCTTGGACACTCATCTGCAGATAACTTTACACCTATACGAATAGTAAAATTTATCATTTGGCATCCATGCATATATATATATATATATATATATATATATATAGTCTCACTATACTTCCTTTGATTTAACCAGAGTTTCCTGTTTTCCAAATCTAATTTAATTTCCATGCCCAAAATGAAATTTGCAACACCAAGATCATTCATGTCAAACTTAGAGGGAAATTTATTTTTCACATAATGGATGATTTCCTTTCCATTTCCAATCAACAAAAATCATCGACATAGAAGACCAAATAAATAAAAATCATCACCAACTAATTTGAAATACATGCAATGATCTTGTTTGCTCCTTATGAAGCCAAATCCCAATATATAAGTAAGAAATTTTTGGTACCATGTCCTTGGTGATTGATTTAAACCAAATATGGACTGTTAAAACTTGCATAATAACTTTTTATTTCCCTTCAACACAAAGCCTTCGAGTTTCATCATGTAGATATCTTCTTCAAAATCCCATGTAGGAATGATTTCTTCACATCCATCTATTCTAGTTAAAACTAAAAAGGGGTAATAATAGATAAAACAACTATAATAGAACTTAACTTATAAATCGAGAAAAAATTATCATAAAAGTCAATCCTATCTACATGGGAACAAGAAAAATTTTTAAGGATTGAAATTTATGTTAGATCTGAGACTTTTGTGATCCATATTGTAGATAAATGTCTTTGGGTTTAATCACATCATTAGGATTTGGTCGATGTTTCAAACCAAATAATGTGGTTCATCCTCAGGACAAGGTGAAAAAATCATAAATCTTCATGTATAAATAGCAAGGATGCATCATGGCCCAAGGTCAGCTGATGAAAACTAGCCGTTCGAGATTAGTTAGACAAGTAAATATTTTTTTTTTAATTAATTAAAAATTAGATTTAATTTCGTTACAAAATATTAAATAATCTAAATTGGTTGAAAAATAAATGTTATGAGTACTAATAATAGTAATATATTGTTAAGAAAATTAATCAACGGGGTTAAGAATAATTTATTAATAAAAATAGTATTTATTATATAATAATAAAGCTATAAGGGGGGTTAAGAGTAAGTTATAGATATTAAAATAAGTTGTTATGCAATACTAAATAATAATCAAGATTAGTTCTAACATAATCTCTATAATACTGAAGCGAAGGTGAAAAGGCATTGAGGGTAGGGGTCAAAATAATCTCAAAGGGATAGGAATTAATTAATATTATAAATTTAGTTATAAAATAGTCGTTAGGATTAATATAATGTTAATAATATTCATAAAATCATAATGGTGTTAAGAATAAGTTAAAAATGTTTCATAGGAGTTTATAAATAATATGGCAACCAATAAGGTTTAGAACTAAAATATTATATATTATAAAGAATAAGGAAAAGAGAGGTTATATATTAATGAAGTAA